>CAUYPK010120484.1:0-69323 GCA_963574355.1 Loris lydekkerianus
TTAAGTCCCTTGCCCACCCTGAAATGGGGTCACGTGTTCTTTTCTTGCTAATAAATTTGAGTTCTCTGTGGATTCTGGTTATTAGACCCTTATCGGAGGTATAACCTGCAAATATTTTCTCCCATTCTGAGGGCTGTCTGCAGCAGATATCTGGCCTGAGTTTTTTATCCAGTCAGCCAACCTGTGTCTCTTTAGAGGACAATTTAAACCATTCACATTAATTGAGAATATTGATAAACCTTCTGAAAGTCTGGTGGACATTTTTAATCCTTTTGTGTCTGTGGAAGCTGGAATTCGATCAAAAGTTTCTGGGTGAGTTTACTTTATGGTGGAGGATTACAATGTTCTTTGTGGAGGATAGGTCTCAGAATATCCTGAAGAGCTGGTTTAGTTATGGCAAATGTATTCAACATGTGAATGCCATTAAAGTGTTTAATTTCTCCATCATAAATGAAACTCAGTTAAGCTGGATACAGGATTCTGGGTTGAAAGTTATTTTGTTTTAGGAGATTAAAAGTCAATGACCATCCTCTTCTAGTTTGAAAGGTTTCATCAGAGAGATCTGAAGTTACTCTAATGTTCTTTCCCTTATAGGTTATGGTTATCTTCTGTCTGCTTTCAGAATTTTCTTCTTCATATTAACTTTAGTGAAATTGATTATGATGTGTCTGGTGGATGTCTTACTTGGGTTGAGTCATGCTGGAGTTCTGAAACTGTCTGCTATCTGAATTTCAGAATCTCTTGGCATGTCTGGAAAGTTCTCTTTCATAATCTCATGAAGAAGAGACTCTGCCTTGTGAAGCCACATCATCACTTTTGGAGATCCCTATAAGACAAATATTGGTTTTCTTCTAATTATCCCAGAGCTCTCTGAGAGAGTGATCTGTTTTTGCCCTCCATTTCTCTTCCTCTTTGAAAGTTTGGGAGTGTTCAAAAGCTTTATCTTCAATGTCAGAAATCCTTTCTTCTGCTTGCTCCATTCTGTTACTGAGGGACTCTACTGTATTTCTCAGGTCTTTGAGGGCTGCAACTTCTTGTCTCAATGTGTCAAAATCTTTTGTCATTTGGTTTTTGAATCCATTGAATTCTTGAGACATCTTTTGAATTGCTGCTTGGAATTCTAGTTTGATCTTATTTACTATCCAGATTCTGAATTCAATTTCTGACATCTCAGCCGTTTGTTTATGCATGGGCTCTTGTATTGTGTCTGCCTTGCTGTTCCTTGGGGGAGTTGATGTACTCTGATTATTCATATTGCCAGAGATTGGTTGTTGATTCCACCCCATCATTGTTTTTCACTGTTGCCTCTGACCGTTCTCAGAGTTGGGGAGGTGTCTCTCCATGATTAGACCCTGGCAGGATTACTGTATTATTACTGGATCTTTGTAGGGAGTGACCCTGTGTAGCTCCTTTAGGGCTGTCCCAGCCAGGGAGTTCTGGCTGCGGGAGCAGCTCCGGAGTGTGGCACACCCAGATCCAGCAACAGGGTGAGGGGTGGTGCACACGGTTCTGGGAGTGCCTGGTGCCCAGTGACTTTGGCACAGAAAGCTAAAGGCTCCAGCAGTCTCTAGCCAAGAGGAGGGCTTCATGCTGAGGCAGGGAGGGCTCTGGAGGGAGGGCATGGGTTGCATGGCTACAGGAGTCCCTAGTCAGACAGGCAGGCGGGAGCGGAGGCAGGAAGGGTATGGAAGGGAGGACTCGGGTTGCACTGCTCCCAGAGTTCCTGGCCAGGATGGGCAGAGGCCCAGTGGGTTCAGGTTGGTTTTGGGGTGTGGTGCTGTGCGGTTTCTGGCTGAGTTCTTGGCCAAAGTGGGCATACGGAGACCCAGCGAGCTTGGGGTGCCGGGCTGTGCAGTTGCCGGCGAAGTCCCTGGCCGGGGAGGGCACGCCCCACTGGCATGGAGCACAGGGCTGCGCAATTGCTGGTGGAGTCTCTGGCTGAGGTGGGTGCAGGTCGCTGGGCCGCACTGTTGCCGGTGAGTCGCTGGCCAGGGTTGGCATGTGGAGCCCTGGCAGGTGAAGGGCACAGGGCTGCACGCTTGCTGGCAGAGTCCCTGGCCAGGGTGGATGAGTCCCTGGCTGGAGCGGGCATGAGTCGCTGGGCCACGCAGTTGCCAGTGGAGTCCCTGGCTGGTGTGGGTGTGGGTTGCTGGGCCGTGCAATTGCTGGTGGAGTCACTGGCCAGGGCAGATGTATGGAGGCCCAGCAGGCCTGGGGAATGGGGCCCCGCCATTGCCAGGGGAGTCCCTGGTTGGGGGTGGCTCAGTGCAGCCCCCAGAGTCTCTTTCTTGGGATGCACTTGGTCCACCAGACAGGGAGTGGGGGCACTGCTCAAGAACTTCCTCCCTCAGTCTCAGCAAGGGTTAGGCTTCTGGTTCATCAGGTAAGGGGGAAAGGGTGTACTGGAAGTTCAGAATGGCAGGGAAGGCTTTAGTTCAATTTTTCTGCCTAGCAAGAAAGTGTTCAGAGTCACAGCAGGGTTTCTCTGAGGAAGTAGTTCCCATCACTCATCCATGGGGTGAGATAAGAGGTCCATAGTTCACCACTTGTCTGTAGAAAACCCACAGGAGCAAATGAAGAGAAAGAAGAAAGGAGACAGAAAAACAAACAAACAAAAAACCCCACAGCTTTCTTGGGGGAGGGGACGGACACTTTTCCTTCAGATGAATTTTGTACCTGAAGCTTGCTTTCTTAGAGTCGCAGCTTGCCTTAGCAGAGGTGACCTTAAGTTGTCATCTCTCTCTTGGCTGGGCTCCCAGTCTTCAGCTAAATTGGGCTGTTTCTTGACGTTATTGTTCCTTTTTGACAGGAGCCTCTTTTGGAAGCTGAGTTCAGTCGGCCATCTTGCCCCTCCCCTGCTGTTCCAGGAGAGCTGAGATAAGTGTCTATCCCATCCACCATCATGCTCCGCCTCTCCAGATAAGTTACTTTTAATAGAACATCTAGGTTCATAGTACCAGCCCTGCCTCCTATCTGCTGGATGACTTTCGGTAAATTACGTAATATTTCTGAGCTGCAGTTGCCCCCTTTATAAGAAGGGAAAATCCTCACTCACCTGGCTTCTCATGAAAAAGTAACCTTACAATGCCAGCATATCACAATGGATTCCTTATGAATTACTAATAGCAGTAAAATAGCAGAGATGTTAACAAATATTTCTCTTTCTCATATCACTTTTGTAATATAATTGCATTTGATGTTTTATACCTATATTTTGGTTAAATTGAACATCTAGAGTTCTTAGTCCCAGGGTCTAGCATAGTACCTGGCATATAGTTGGAATTATGCACATATTGTTGAACAAATTTTAAGGAAAATGAATGAATGGCAATGTAAAAGAGGGGTTACTGGCTGCTAGAAGAAAAGTATCTATATATCTATATCTATAAAATTAAAATATAGATATCTCATTGTGATAAATATTTTATAAGAAATAATAACATAGTATTATGTAAATTAATTATAGTTAATAAATCTAGAAAAGCTTTTCAAAGAACTCAACATTTGAGCTGTGTTTTGAAATATAAGGTGAATTTGATCACAAAGGAAAGGAAGAAATAAAATTTAAGTAAAATAAAACAGCACAGCCCAATGTAATCAAATCTGGGAGTCAATATGGGGACCAAAAAAAGCCAAATGTAGCTGAAGAGGTGAAGAAAAAGGTAGGAGAAGTGACTATAAAGATTGGAACCTAACTGTAATGGACTTTAAAAGCTAAGTTATGGAACTTGGACTTGAATCTAGAGGCCAGTGGTTGCAAATTGACAGCCCACAAACTGATTCTTGTCAACAGACATGTTTTGTTTGGCCTGCAGAAGATTGGTTTGCATGATGTGTTTAAACCATTTGAATTACTAGCCAACATAAAAAAAAAAAAAGCCAGAACATGTCACATTAAAACCTGGAATCCCAGTGATCTTGAAAATAATTGAGTATCTGGAACATTGAACCCATGCTCCTGCTTAGTTGGAGCTGAATAGTGGCTGCCCACTTTACATGGGGCATCTTCTCTCTACTTGGTCAAAGCCTCAGACACATCCCTTTTGGTCTCTAATACCAATGTCTCCAAGGGTTTTTCATGCATTTTTATTACTTTGTTTGAGGTTCCCGGTGCAGGTAATTGATGATTACAGAGCAGAGAAGAGATATTAGCAGAGTTTTTTTTTTTTTTTTTTTTTTTTTCTTTTTCAGAGGTTTTTTTTTTTTTATAGGTCATTAAATGTGAAATGTTCAATTTTGAATTAAAAGTTGATTATATCTCAAGTAAGAAGCAGCACAATTAATCAACGTATGTACCTAAGCTATCAACATAGTTTTAATATCTTAACAGTAGCAGCTTGTTTATGCTAGCAGTGAAGAAGTCTGGAGAGAGAGTTGCAATGAAATCATAAAATGTATTCTCCACAGCTTGTTAAGAATTTAATATTTTTCCTTGCAAGAGGTGGTCCAAAGCTTGAAAGAAGTCAGTTGGTGCAAGATCTTGTAAATAGAGTAGATGACATAGAGTTTTCACATCCAGCTTTTGTAGTTTGAACAGCACTGTTAGTGGTACATGTGATCGAGCATTTCTTACAGAATTGGCCTGTCTACATTGACCAATATCTGCTGCTTAATCACAAGTATCCTCATCATTTCATCCAAGTGGTTTCAGTAGACATCGTCTGTAATTGAATTGGGACCAGGTTTCATGAATCTGTAGTGGGTAATACCAGTGCTGGACCACCTAACAGATAACCATTAGATTTTTTTTTTTTTTTGAAGAGTATTCAGTTTGGACTATTTCTGGCACTTCATCTTTATCCAACCATTGTGCTGAAAGCTTACAACTGTCAAAAAGAATCCAGTTTCATCACATATAGCAATATCATGTATAAATGGTTCATCCTCCTTTATTGCATGACCATGAAGACAGACAAGTTTCAAGACAATTTCTCTTCTGATTTAATTAAAGTGGAATTAATTCATGTGGAACCGATCTATCCAGGTTCTTTACTTTGCCAATTTGATTCAAATGGTCCAATAGTGTTAAAATAGTAACATCAAACTTGCTGCTAATTCACATGTAGGTTGGGATGGATTCACTTCCACTACAGCTTTCAGCTCATTGTTAAACACCTTGATCTTAGGTTGCCCATGTGGCTCATTCTCAAGACTAAAATCACTGTAATGAAACTTTTCAAACCATCAATATACTGTGAGTTCATTAGCCACGTTCTTCCCAAAAACTTTGTTGATATTTTGAGCTGTCTTCTCTGCATTGGTTCCATGAAGGAGTTCATATTCAAAATTAACATAAAGTTTTGACTTATCTGTGGTGCACAAAAATTTCTCTAAAAAATTTGGAAGTTAATAACAAGGTAAAACATGCATAATAAAGAATGAGTATGTATCTTCAAAATAAAACAAAGAGCTGTTAAAGTGAATTGTCAGAGATGTCAAACTTAGAAATTAAGTAAATCAGACATTTTGTACTTAATAACTCAATAGAAAGAATATTCTGATCCTCATTCTGTTGAAGATAAACTGGAAGAAGGCAACAAGGTTAGAAATTAGAGGTAGACCTGTGGGAAAAAATAAGATAAGATAAAGGCTCCAAAATTAAGGGGAGCCTCACAGGAAGAACATATGAGATAAGATATAACCTTTTGTGTGGAGGAAATGGCAGATGTCCAAATTAGCAGAGAGAAGAATTCTTTAGGTTTATTCATAAGCCTCACTTTTCATCTTCAGTCCAGCTCAAATGCAGTTATTTAAATGGTTCTTTGCTGTCTTCCCTGTCCCATGATTGAGCTCCTCAAGGCAGAGTCTACAGTGTTCCATTTATCAGTGAATCTCAAGTGCCTAACACAGAGCCTGGTACATAGAAGATGTTTAACAAATATTTGCTCAATGTATGAATGGGGGATTTTTTTTTTTTTATTTGGGGGGATACATTGAGGGTACAAAGAATTAGGTTACACTGATTGCATTTATTAGGTAAAGTCTCTCTTGTACTTGTGTCCCACCCCCAAAAGGTGTGAATTACACCATGAACCCCCATCCACCTCCCTTCTCCCCTCTTCCTGATCCCTCATTCCTCTACCTCCAATCTTGTATTAGATCATCTACTGCCTTCATATTAGAATTGAGTACATGGGATTCTTGATTCTCCATTTTTGTAATGCTTTACTAAGAAGAATGTGTTCCAACTCAATCCAGGTTAATACAAAAAACTAAAGTCTCCATCCTTTTTAATGGCTGAATAATATTCCATGGTATACATATACCACAAGAATGGAGGAATTTTATACTTTCCTTGCAAATTGATATAAAGGTTTATTATATTTCTAACCATGCTGAAACCATAGGAAATTTTACAGATACCAAAAACCAAATTTCCACTTTGAAGATAGGATTTTGATTCTGTAGAAATAAAATACAGTCATTTATTCAACAAATATGTATTGGGAAATGGCCATGTGCCATAACAGGCTGAGTCTTAAGGATTCAATGATGAGCAAAAACAAATTAAGAGTCCTGCCATCAGGGAAATTAAAATCCACTGAAAAAAATAAAACAGGTTGTGAGATGTCCTCTGAAGGAGAAATAGGGGGTACTATTAAACAACATAATAAAATGTGGGTAAGTGGGGGACTTAAGCTAAACTATCAGGTTGAGAAAGTCTTCTTAGAAGTGTTGATGTGCATAGGGATTAACTACATGAATAAGGTGAATACTGAATCAGGTAAAGGGAGTAGCATACACAAAGGCCAGAAGGACTATAGGTCACTGGAAGAACTGAAAAAAAATGCCAGTGTGAGTGAAGCTCAGAAGGCTGAAGAAAATGTGGTATAACATGTGCTCAGAGAGGGGGATCTCTCAGGGTGTGGTTAAAAAAAAAAAATCTAGACTTAGATTTGATCCTGCAATCCCATTACTGAGCATCTATCATCCCAGAAGAAAAATAATCCTTTACAATAAAGACATTTCCACTAGACTGTTTATCACAGCTCAATTTACAATCACCAAAATATGGAAACAGCCTAAATGCAAACCAACCCAGAAACTGATTAACAAATTGTGGTATATGTATACCATGGAATACTATTCAACCACTAAAAATGATGGAGACGTTACATATTTTGTATTAACCTGGATGGAAGTGGAACACATTATTCTTAGTAAAGCATCACAAGAATGGAGAAGCAAGAATCCTATGTACTCAATTCTGATATGAGGACAATTAATGACCTAGTACATGGTGGGGGTAGGGGTTTGGGGAAGGGGAGAGGAGAGAGAGGAAAGGAGGGAGGGGTGTATGGAGCATGATATGTGATGCACTTTTTGAGGGTGAGACACAATTATTAACGGGACTTTACCTAACAAATGCAGTCAATGTAACCTGGCTCTTTGTACACTCAATGAATCCCCAACAATAAAAAAAAAGAAGGGCTGAAAGATATTGTCCTTTTATTTTTAGTGTATTTTTAGTATTAATTATATGGGTATAATATATGCTGACTTCTTTGGATCCAAATTCATTTTCAGTAAAATAAGACTGTTGAACAATATATACTTTCAGTTTTTGTTCAAGTCTGAATTCTAAAGCATTTTTATAATAGGAAGAAATCACAGAATGCATGCAGACTACAAATAAAAAGAGAAATAAGTAAATTTTCTAGTCTTTGTGAGTAAACGTTTTGTTTACAAGTGGACTCTCACTCAGAAGAAAACAAAAAATATCTTTAGATTGACTGTTACAACTGCAATGTTATTTATGAGTTCTCTGTATACAGGGAAAAAAAAAGAGGTATTTCGATTTTTTTACCTCAGTATTGTAATAGTAACTGATATTATCTTCAAAAAAAAAAAAAAAAAAAAAAAACAACAACAAACCTATATTTAAACTAAGAGCAATGGGAATCCAACGACAGGGGCAATATGACCAGAATCAACTTTATAAAAGAACCCTCTACACAAATATGTTGACAAATACTAATTGTAAAAGATCCAAAGGTGACTAAATGGAGGACAGACAGTCTTTTCAACAAATAGTGCTGGACTTCTATAAACAAAAATTAACACAAAATGGATCCTAGGCCTAAATGTAAAACTGAAAAGTACACAACTTTTAGAAGAAAATGCAGGTGGGAATCTGAGTGATATTGGGTTAAAAAATGATTTCTTAGATCTGATCCCAAATCAAGTGAACAAACTGATAAATTGAATTTCATCAGAATTAAAAATGTTGGTTCTTCAAAAGACTCTGGTCAGACAATAAAACAATCAAAAGACAGAGAAAATTGTTAAATCACATTTTTGATAAATTACTCATGTCTGGAATATGGAGATAACCCTAAAACCTTCATAATAAATTACAAAGAGACCTATTATAAAAAATATTGGAGCAGAATCTTTTCCAAAGTAAGTATACAAATGGGAAAAAAAGCATACGAAAAAATGTTTTGCATCATTATTCACTGGGGAAATGCAAATTAAATGGAAAAGACTTACATCTCTATTTATAATGCTAAATTTTTAAAGATTGACTGTAACAAGTGTTCCTGGGGATGTGGAAGAACTGGCATTCTTCAGTGCTGGTGGAAAAATAAAATGGTACAACCACTTGAGAAAACACCCACCGATTCCACTGCTAAGTATTTATGCAAGAGAAATAAAAGCATATATCTTTACAAAACCAGCTTTATTTTGGAGCTGGTTCAAAATAGCTTCAAAGTGGAATGAACCAAATGTCTATCAAAAAGTGAACAAACAAACTGCAGTGCATAGCACAATAGAATACTACTTAGCAATAAAAGAGATGAATTAGCTATACACATAACAGCTTAGATGGATATTAAGGGATGCTCAGTGAAAGATACAAGACAAAAAAAAATGAGTATATACTATATGATTACATTAATTTTGGGCAATGGAAACCAATCTATACTGACAGAAAGCAGGTCATTGGTTTCCCAAGGGAGAGTATGGGAGAGATGGAGAGAAGAAGTATAAAGTAGCAGAAAAGAAACTTTTAGGACGATGACTTCATGAGCGTATATTTACATATATATGTCAATTTGTACAACTTTAAATACATACAATTTAATGTGTATGTCAATTCTAGCTTAATAATGTTGCTTTTTAATTTTTTTTTTAAATCTTTCTAGCTGCACAATGAAGAAATGACTCCAGGAGCAGAAGGAGGAAAAGCAAGAGGGAAAAGATGGTGCCTTGAACTAGTTTGGAAGTAGCAGAAATCAAAATGAGGTTTGCGAGATATTTAGGAAATAAAATAAAATAAACTAGGCAAATGTTCACCATTTTCCAAAGGTCAGTTCATTCTGGTTTTCCAGATCAAGGAACTAGGGAAGATTTCATTAATAAAGCCCCCTTGAAGTTGCAAAGGAGGCCAATAGCAGAAACACTACTAGTTCTATTGATCAAGAAAAATTGCAAAGGATGAAGAAGTATGCTGATACAAATATCAAATTTATATAATTTTTCAACAGTTGTTTCCTGATTTTCTTAGAAATGAATGGGAGAAAAATAAGATTTGAGAGGGGAATCAGAGTTTAAAATTTCAATGTAGTATATGCCCCTATGTTTACAGTAGTTAATATTTCCTGATAATAATTGTTGATAGCATTATCTTTAAAAATAAAAAAGAAATTGTTCAGATATGTAGAATGCTTTCCTGTTGATGAATTTGTTCTATATATATCATTATTTTTAATTGCTACATCAGCTTTCTGAGAGTATTATTGGTTACAGTTTTCTGGCGAGGAAACTGAAGACAATTCTGATGTGGAAGCAACATAAACTTTGGATTCCTCAGACTTGGATTTGAATGTCTGTCAAGCTGTCATGTCTTTAAACTTAAGGATAGCTTCAGAGCATTATTTCTCTGTGCTCTGAGAAAATTATTTATTTTAGGCCTCTGTGCTTCTCTTCCTCACTTCTGCCTATTTTTCATTCATGGCTACATGCACCCCCTTCACTGTCAAACTACAGACAAATATTAATAGTTCTCCTGGCTTTGAGACCTATGTTCACTCCATTGTACTATCCTGCCATTGAACTCAATTTCCTCTGAGCAATGCTGCTTAAAAGTTTTAGTAGGATTGGAAGTTATGATGACTATTCAAATAAGATATCCAAAGTATCTATGTACTTCATTTACATATTTCTGTTTCCCATTACCTTAGGCTATTGAGAATTAGCCATGCTACAGTTTGATATCTCTATGAATAAGGCTTCTTCTTTACTATAAAGAATGTTCTTTGTGATTCCTCACCAACAAAGGGGATATGGTTGAGTGACAACAAAGTAGGGTTGCAGCCATTAAAACCTCAGGGGATAATTTTTCACCTCCTCAGGTGAAAGAGTACTCTGAGTTTTGTGTTCTGGAAGGCTTATTTACAGTCATTTCACAAATTCCCCTCAGATTGATGAGTCTAGCTAAAATAGCAATGGAATGGAAGACTAGTTTAAGTTCTACTAATGTGGAACATAGGACAAAGTATGTCCATGCTTCAGCTTGTTCAACTGTAAAATAGACCTGACCATGCCCACTCTTCATTGCCTTTAAATTTGAGTTACCTCCTTTGGTCAAGGTAAGTAAATGCTTATGACATTTAGCTGTGCACAAGATAAAATTGCAATCCCTGTTTTTCTCTGTAGAAGACTATTAAAAAGTGGAAAAGGCCTGGTCTACGGTCTTCATATACCTTCTGGGACAGAGACCCTACTCAAATTTACAGGTCTAGGGAATTTAAAAGCTAGGGAGGCTCAGGGCCCTTGCTAACATAAAGGGAACTTTCTTCCTTACAGGTCTCCCCTTCCAGTTCTTCTACTGTTCCATTCTTACCTGCCTTTCTGTCTTTACCAAGCAGCTATGGGACTTACTCCACAAAAGAGCAGTTGTAGTAACCCACATCACACTCTACTCCTGGCTGTCCATCAAGAAGAGAAAAGAAGCCCTATATAGGTTCTATCCTTTGATAGTTCCAGTTGCAAAGTTAAAAATATGTAAAGGCAACTTGGAAAACCAAGGATCTGTATACAAAAAAAAAATGTTTGCAAAACCCTGGACAAAATCTAAGTCTATGTGTGCATGGCAAGTATTTAGAACAGGCATCCTCAAACTTTTTAAACAGGGGGCCAATTCACTGTCCCTCAGACCGTTGGAGGGCCGGACTATAGTTTAAAAAAAAAACACACAAAAACTATGAACAAATTCCTATGCACACTGCACATATCTTATTTTGAAATAAAGAACAAAACAGGAACAAATACAATTCATGTGGCCTGCGGGCCGCAGTTTGAGGACTCCTGATTCAGAGTGTTTGTGTGTTTGCCTATTTGTTTGGGTGATTTTACCTTTGCACAGTCTGTATAGGTGAGAAGTGTGTGGTTAGCAGCAATTCCAGACAGGAAGAAATGGAGAAAAGAGGGTAGAAATGATCTCTGGTTCCTGGAGCCCAGGGTTCCCAGAGCAAATGGCACTGTGCCAGGAGGCCAAATCTAACCCTATGGCGTAATTTCAGGTTTCAGCAAGTTGCTGGCTTGGCCATGACTTGCTCTGCAGTTTGTAGGAGACTCTCGGGTCTGCGCGTCCCCATCAGTCCTGAAAAGAACCCCTAGCAGCCTTTATGAACAAATCCTATCACTCCCTTTCTCCCCTGTACCCCCACCCCCCACCAACACACACCATCTGTTTTTCAGATTGGGTTTCGGAACCAAATTTGGTGAGTGCAATCCTCCTGGGGAGATCCAGTAGCCCTGTCCTCAAAATAAGCTCTAGGTTAAAGCTTCAGGCCTGGTGCCTAAACGCTAGTTTAGGAAAGCATAGGACAGATATTCAGGGAGCAGGGGTCCCCCAGGGCTAAAGCAAGTCTCTCTTGCCCTCACCCACGCTGCGCCAGCACTTGTTTCTCCAAAGCCACCAGGCATTAGCTCGTGGCGAGGGGAGGGGAGAAAAGGAAAGGGGAGGGGAGAGAGACAGGAGGTGGGAAGGCACAAAGGCCCTCCCAGCGGGGGCGGGACCAGACTCGCAAACTGTTGCATTTGCTCTGCACGTTCCAGCGCCCCCTTAGAAATCCCTGGGAGCTAGCTTGCTGTGAGAGCAGGAGGGTCCGAGCAAACCTGGAGGCTGAGGAGGCAACCGAGTGAAAACGAACGAGCTAGCTGCTCCAGTGCCTTACAGGAGGCTAAGGGACTCACCACGTCAGCCCCAGCCTGGCTCCGGCTACAACCGACGCCTTTTGCAGCACTGCAGCTTCGAAGCCGCCGCCCTGGAGCTGCCCTTCTCGCTTCGGTGAAGTTTTTAAAAGCTGCTAGAGGCTCTCAGTGGAAGCGAGGAAAGTGCCCGGTAGGACTGACGGCTGCCTTTGTCCTCCCCCCCCCCACTACCTCCTGATCTCCTCTCTCGCAGCTGCCTCTGCCTGCTACTCTCTGCCAGCACCCTCCACAACCGCCCCCCCTCCCCCGTCTGTCCAGAGCTGCCAGCCGGAGTTTGCAGAGAGGTAACTCCCTTTAGTTGCGACCAGGCGAGCTAGCTGCACTTTGCAAAGAAGGCTCCTGGGAGCGGGGCAACTGGGTAAAGACTTCCAAACGGCAGCCCAAACTGGCTGATTAGGCTGCTCGCGGGAACGGCCCCCTGATTCCCCCTACTCCCTCTTCACCTCCTCCGGTCGCCCATCCCCACCCCAGCTACCTCGAGTGCGGGAACCAGAGATCAAAAGATGAAAATGCTGTTAGGGCTTCAGTAAAAACAAAACAAACCAAAACCAAACTAAAACAAAACAACAAAAAACGCCTAAATCAAAAAGAAAATAACTCAGTTGTTATTTGCACCTGCTTCAGTGGGGGTGATTTGGGGAGGCAGAAGATTTTGCTTTGTTTTTTCTTTCAAGATTTGAGCATCGTTTGAATCTACCCTTCAGGGACCCACTGTGAGCCTAGCAGGGCAGATCTTATCCACCGTGTGTCTTCCTCTGCAGGAGACTTAGAGTCTGTCAGAGCGTTTTTGGCGTGGTTGCTTCTGCAAGTTTCCTTCCCTGGAGCTTCCCTCAGCTAGCTGCACCGACTACGGCATCATCACTGCCTGTTGAATTCATCTGAGCAAGAAAAGGGAGCGGTGGAGTAGGGAATTAGGTAGAAGATTCAGCCAGGTTCAAGGATGGAGGTACAGTTAGGGCTGGGGAGGGTCTACCCCCGGCCACCGTCCAAGACCTATCGAGGAGCTTTCCAGAACCTGTTCCAGAGTGTGCGCGAAGTGATCCAGAACCCGGGCCCCAGGCACCCTGAGGCGGTGAGCGTGGCACCTCCTGGCGCCCGTTTGCAGCAGCAGCAGCAGCCGCCGCCGCCTCCCCAGGAGACCAGCCCCCGGCAGCAGGAGCAGCAGCAGGAGCAGCAGCACGACGAGGATGGCTCTCCCCAAGCCCAGAGCAGAAATCGCACAGGCTACCTGGCCCTGGACGGGGAACGGCAGCCTTCACAACAGCAGTCAGCCCCTGATTGCCACCCTGACAGCGGCTGTGTCCCAGAGCCTGGAGCTGCCACGGCGGCCAGCAAGGGGCTGCCACAGCAGCCGCCAGCACCTCCGGAGGAGGATGACTCAGCTGCCCCATCCACGTCTCTGCTGGGTCCCACTTTCCCAGGCTTAAGCAGCTGCTCTGCGGACCTTAAAGACATCCTGAGCGAGGCCAGCACCATGCAACTCCTTCAGCAACAGCAGCAGGAGGCGGTATCCGAAGGCAGGAGCAGCGGAAGAGCGAGGGAGGCCGCTGGAGCTTCCATCTCCTCCAAAGACAGTTACCTAGTGGGTACTTCGACCATATCTGACAGCGCCAAGGAGTTGTGTAAGGCCGTGTCGGTGTCCATGGGCTTGGGCGTGGAGGCATTGGAGCATCTGAGTCCTGGGGAACAGCTTCGGGGAGATTGCATGTATGCCCCGCTCTTGGGAGGTCCACCAGTTGTGCGTCCCACTCCTTGTGCTCCACTGGCCGAATGCAAAGGTTCTTTGCTGGACGACAATGCAGACAAGGGCACAGAAGAGACTGCTGAATATACCCCTTTCAAGGGAAGTTACACCAAAGGACTAGAAGTAGAGAGCCTGGGCTGCTCTGGCAGCAGCGAAGCGGGGAGCTCCGGAGCACTTGAGCTGCCTTCCACTCTGTCCCTCTACAAGTCTGGAGTACTGGACGAGGCCGCAGCTTACCAGAGTCGAGACTACTACAACTTTCCACTGGCCCTGGCCGGGCCACCGCCCCCTCCGCTCCCCCCTCATCCCCACGCTCGCATCAAGCTGGAGAACCCACTGGACTATGGTAGCACCTGGGCGGCCGCGCAGTGCCGTTTTGGGGACCTGGCGAGCCTGCACAGCGGGGCCCCAGCGGGACAGGGCTCCGGATCGCCCTCGGCCTCTGCAGCTTCTTCTTGGCACACTCTGTTCACAGCGGAGGAAGGCCAGTTGTATGGGCCTTGTGGTGGGGGCGGCGGCAGCGGGGGCAGTGCAGGCGAGACAGGGTCCATAGCTCCCTATGGCTACACTAGGCCGTCTCAGGGGCTGACCGGCCAGGAAGGCGACTTCGCCGCACCCGATGTATGGTACCCCGGCAGCGTGATGAGCAGAATGCCCTATCCCAGCCCCAGCTGTGTCAAAAGTGAGATGGGTCCCTGGATGGAGAGCTATTCTGCACCTTATGGGGACATGCGGTAAGTTTCTCCTCCCACAAATGTCACTTTTTTTGGCCCAAGGCACAGAGTCGCTCTGCGTTCTGGGGTATCTAGCCTCTCCTCCCGGGAACTCAGATATCTTTGGGATAGCTCAGCAGGATTCAATAGGAGGGGCTACTTTAAATCTAAAGTTCTCCCAGGGACTCCTGCTTACCAAAGATTCAAAGTGAGCACCCCGAATCTCTGCTGTACGCCCTGGGTGCTGATCTGTGTGCCTCCAGATTCCTCAGGAATTTCCCTAGCTGCTCCAAATCCTTGCTACCTCCTGGGACTCCAGGTCCCACAGGTTGCAAACTTAAATCCTACTGTATGAGCCATCTTGGGAAATAAAACCCTGAATCCCTTTTCCTCCCTTCCCCAAGGTCTGAGAACCTGGATCAGAAATTTGCTCAATTTCTCCTCTTCCAGTCTGTTAGGATTTGCCTTCCAGCCCTTGTTAGGTTTCAGCAGATTAAAGGTAAAAAGAGTGGTACACGAATTTCTCAGCCCGCTTCCTCCAAAGAAATAGAGTGAAATTCCCCCCTTGCAGAAAGGAACTGGTCTCTGGGTGCTGGGGACCCCTGTGTGAAAGGGTGAATTTTCTTCTCTGGAAGCAGCTGGGGACTTATTCCAGAGTTGGAGGTTAGTGGAGAGAACCTAACCAGGCTTTAGAGTAAGCAGAGGAGCAATTTTCTTGGGAAAGACTGGGCAAGATTTGCCCTCACATGTTTCTCAGCATCGGCTACCTTAGAAGTAGTTACTTGGGTCCAGTTTCTCTTGTAAAGTGTTTATTTTCTCTGTGGATTATAACAGATACACAGCCTCCATTTCATGTTTGCATAAGATCTGTAAAGACAAGAATGGTCTTTTAGCCAACAATTTAATTATGCTTGTGCCTGAATTACAAGAGAGTTGGAAAAAAAATTATAAAGCATTTTCTACTATTCCACTATGCTCTGAAATATACCTTGGGAGAAAGGAATGGGGTTCTTCATTACATTTCTTCATTTGAAAGATATACTTGCATTTTAAAACAGGCTGTTAGCTCTAACAGATTGATTAAAAATTGCTAGGGATCTATGAGCTACAATCTTACCCCAAAGTTTTAATTATGAGGCAAAAAGTGGCAAACAATTTTATCTTATTAAAAATTCTTCCTCACCGCAGTTGTTGAACTTCCTGGAAACCATGCTGAAGATTTTTTTTTGGCTAGCAAATTAAGATATTGGTTTATCTAGTGAAGGAAGATGATTTGGTCTGGGGAATTAATTCCTCAGGTCAGTTGGCGGCTAATATCCCAGTGAATTTGCATCTTATTCTGTGTTTCTATAGCTATTTTCTTTTATCTGTGACTTTCCCAACATTTCTTTGTTTGCCTTAACATCTTTAGTGACTTAAACCCAATGATTTGCTTTCTCTCACTGATACTTTCGTTCTTGGAAGGTTGATAGCATCATATCAGTAAATAAGAAAAGAGGATTTCATAAAATATCTTTTTCTGGGCTGTTGAAAGTTTCTTACAAGGCTTTACATTCTTTTAGGTCTTTAATATTTGACTTACGTGATTTTCAAAAGGTTCAACTGATACTGTCAAGTCTTTTTCACTTAATTTAGTGTTTATTTTTGTAATCAGCTTATACCACGGGATAAAAAAATCTCCATTTTCTGAGAACAGACTTACTTGGTAGGACTAATTTTTTCTTTTTCTTTCTTTCTTTTTTTCTTTTTCTTTCTTTTTTTTTTTTTTTTTTTTTTTTTGTAGGCCTGTCACTAAAGAGTGAAGCTCTTCTATTATAAACTTTTGTGGGGGGAAGGAGGAATGTCTCAGGTGCTTCTCAACCTACCATAATGGTAAACTCAGTCCCAGTCTCTGAAACCTTCCATCTTAGGCATGTCTTTCCCCCAACTTACTCACTTAACACAGAGGAAACAAAGGGTTCCACATACTTGGTAAGGGATATGTCTTCAGAGACAAAACTAAAATTCTCAGGGAGTGGCCATAAAGAGCAAAAACTTCTTCCTGTCAGGTAGACAGCCAGCTTAGTGATTTTATTTAAGGTCTTAATGGAAAAAAAATAACCTTCTGTATTAGGAAGACTATATTACTTTGATGCCTCTTTGACACTCTGCTTAAATTAGTGACATCAACTAGTGAGAATTTAGCAGGACCCAGAGAAAGGCCAATATTATTTAATCTTCCCTGGTTTATAATTGCTTCACAGATTGTGAGAGGTCTAGTGAAAAAGAAAACTGGTGTTCCTATCTCTTGGGCTGACAAAGACTTTCCATTTCCAGGATATGGAAAATCCTTAAGTCAGTTTATTGCAAATGAATCAGTCTTCAGACTGCAACCCATCTCAATCTAAAAGTTAATATTTTTTCTTGCTTTCTCTTTCTTTCCCTGGGGGGGGGCACAGTTTGGTGATAGGCAAGATATTTTTAAAACTTTGTATTAAAAAATCTCAAAATTCTAGAGGCTTCCAATAACCTGTTTAGGTCCTCCCTTTTCCAACTGTGTATGTGTTTATGCACATTAGTTGTGTGGAGAGATTTTTTTTAACTTTAGTATCAGCAGCACTAGCTCTGTGTTCTTATACATTTACAATGTTTCTGTCCAGTGAGGGACAGAGGCCAAACGTGGTCTTATTTTTTTTTTAACTTAATTTAGTGTTTGGTTTAAACAGAAGGAATAATAAAAAGTGATGGGACTTGCATTCAACCATGATGATATTTTATTGAGCTCTCTTTCTCCAAGATCAAGCAAGACAATTTTATTAATTGACTGCTGTCCCACTTGACAGAATTAAAGCCCCTTATTTTTCAGGAAGCAGCACAATAATATTGTAAACGTTTGTTTTGGGGAGCTGTATCCTAAGGGAGCCTTGCAGGAATTGCAATTGTAGTTTAGATAAATTATCCAGATGTAAAAATAACATTTTAATTTTAAACTATCCTTGATAGTTTGTATTGGACTCCATAATAGGTAATATTGTAGTAGTGCTTTGAAATTGGCCAGTCCTGCCTTTCTTAGTTTTTCTTTCAAAATATGGTATTTTTTATTAATATTAGATCATAACTGTGTACATTATTTATTAATTTCTATTTCTATCTCTTCCTCAGTTGTCAAGAAACTTTTATGACTATTTTACAAGGAGTAGTTTGTCATGTAAAGCAGAATTTTGCTTGAGGTCTGAGATAGACTGATGCTTTCTTGCCATAGGCTTTAAGGTTCTGCATAAGGAGAAAAAGCATCCTTTCTCCATGATCAGCAAATAGCTGGTGAGGTCTCTCTAGGTCCCAATAATCATAACTTGAGGACAAATAGCCACACTGAAATGTACCTAATTTGGAAGTATCTACAGGATGTAGCCCTCTTGCTTAGATCAGCTCAGACAAAGGTTAACATTGGTGAGAGAGATTTTCGAAGTTTGCAACCTTCCAATTGCAGGGTCACTTTGGGGTGCTTTCTTGTTAGTGTTAATTTTACCTCATCAACTTTCCATTTTTTGAGCTGCTGTAAACTTTAAAATAATTTATTGGATTTGCTGGCACATTTAGCTTCTTTGTTAAGTGTTTTTCATCTCCATAATAATTATTTCATCTGTTCATATATAGCGTTTAAAACAAATGATTCTTTGGTCTCCTGACTCACACATGTAATATAGCTGCTCTTGGTGGGATTTGTGTCCTGCAGTTAAGAACATGGATAATTATATTATTTTTTAATGGTAGTATCAAGACCACCAGTTTCATTTGGAACCCTGCACAAGCAGGGAGCAGAAGGTGGGCTGGGTGCAGCAAAAATGAAGGGCTTATTTTATAGCCAAATCTGAAATCATAATTATGAAAAATAAAAAGCAAAGAACAAAATCAAATTTTGTGAAGTTGGAGAGTGAAAAGGAAATCTCTCCCCAACCCCTACCTCCACCATTTTCTCTTTGTCTGCAGCTTCCTCATGTGCTGCCTATCCCTGATTTTCTTTTATTCCACTCCTTTCATGCTTTTGATGTTGAAATATAGACTCTTTCTACTTCTTAGGATATTTTTCTCATTACAACTATGGCATGTTCCTAAAGAATTTCTTTTTTTTTTTTTTTTTTTAATAAAAACTACCTGTAGAATAACTGTTCAGATCAACCCCAGCACCTCTCTCTTAAGACTAGATGACATGAGGAGATTGCAAAATCAATAGATAATGTTTTTAAATTAGGGTTAGAGATTTATTCAACAGTTGCGGAGGGAGCTAAACTAGATAGCTTGAGGTCTTGGCAATTTAAAGAAATATTTTGCCAGCTCCTGTCTTGTCTTCTCTCTTTATCTCTGTCTCTTTCCTTCTGGTGATGTTGAACCTTCTCTCAGAGCCTGAGAATAACTGAACCCTCTCCTTTCCCAGATAGCTCTGTCTAGGTCAGACATCAACAGCGTTATCACAAGCAGTGCCTAATCTTCTTGGGAGGGTATTCACTGGAAGTGTCCAGCTCAGCTAATCTGCTTACACTACATGAAAATTAATCACTTGAAAACAAAGATGTTTAAGAAAGTATTCTACCTTATACTTCCCCCAGACAGCATTTTATCAAGTTCTGGGATGTTAAATTCAGAGTAAGTTATCCTTATCTTAAACACAGCCAACTTTTGTATAAATTGCTTGTGAAGTTCTGTATAGTTACCAGCATTGGTTGCCTTCAGACATATGGAAGAGAATTATGAAATCTCATATTTATATTTAACTCTTTCCACAGAAAATAAGACCCAGTATTTTTCAGCTTATTTACTGCACTTACATAAGTTTGAGTAGATCAAGGGGGTGCTTAGTGATCACCCCTTTGCTAGTTCAGGGAGTAGAAATAGTTGCATTTTCTATTTTGTTTACCCTGTGGGGAAACCTCCCTACAGCAGTACTACTTATCTTTTTTTTTTTTTTTTTTTTTTTGAAGCTTCTTATCTGACAGATAATACTTTAGATTGTTGCTTAGTAAGGGCTACTCTCTGTGGCTGCTACATAGAGATGATAGTCCACAAATTATTGCTTGCATACTCATGAGCGGTGCCACCCTCCCTTCCCTCTTATACATGGGCCACACTAGTGTTAAGGGTGGTACATTGAAATAAATTTATAGCATTAACATTCTGGTCAGTTGAGAATGCTGTCAAATTAGAGTACTTAGTATCTAAGTTTTATTTTTTAATAATGGTTTTATTGAGACATAATTCACAATCCATGTAAGTCAACCATTTAAAGTCCAGCAGGTTTTAGTGTATTCGGAGTTGTGCACCCCTTACCACAATCAATTCTTGAACATTTTGATCACCACCAAATGAAACTCTGCAACCCTTAGCAAGTCACCTCCCAACACTCCCCCAATCCTGAGGAACCACTAATCTACTTTCTATTTCTATAAATTTGCTCATTCTGACTTTTTTTTAAATAAATAGAATCATGCAATATGTAGTCTTTTGTAACTGGCACTTTTCACATAGAGTAATCTTTTCAAGGCTCATCTGTGTTGATACACATTATCAATACTTCATTATTTTAGATATTAGCTGAATAATGTTCAATTATATGGATATACTACATTTTATCTATCCATTAATCAGTTTATGGACACTAGTGTTGAGTTGTTTCCACCTTTTGGCTATTATGACTAACACTGCTGTGGACATTCATATACTGTTTTTTGTGGACATATTTTCATTTTTTTGGTATGTATCTAGTAGTGAAATTTATGGGTTATATGGTACTTATGTGTTTAAGCTCTTGAGGAACTCCCAAACTGTTTTCAAAAATGCCTGCATCATTTTATAATCCCACTAGTGATGGGATTATTACATCCTTGCCAACATTTGCTATTATTTGTCTTTTTGATTATACCTATCCTACTGGGTGTGATGTGTTATCTCATTGTGATTTTGATTTTGATTTCCTTAAAGACTAATAATGTTCAGCATCTTTTCATATGCTTATTGGCTGTTTGTTTATCTTATTTTCTTATTTTTTGAGAAACATCCATTCAGATTCTTTGCTCATTTTTAGGTTGGGTTATTTGCCACATTCGGTAGGTCATTTTTTACTTTTTTCCACTTTCTCAATGGTATCCAATGAAGCACAAAAGTTTTTAAGTTTGATAAAGGCCAATTTACCATAAATGTGAGGGTTATTTCTAGAGTCTCAGCTAATTTCCATTGATTCATATGACTGTCCTTATGCCAGCACCACACTGTCTTGATTTACTGTAGGTTTTCAGTAGGCTTTTAAATGAAGAAGTGTGAATTCTTCTTTTTCAAGGTTGTTTGGCTATTGTGAGTCCCTTAAGTTTTCATATGAATTGGTAGCTGCTAGCCAATTTCTAAAACAAGCCAACTTGGATTCTAATAGGGACTGTGTTGAATCTATATTCCAGTTTGGGATTATTGCCATCTTAACAATGTTAAGTTTTCTGATTTATGAATATAGGATGTCTTTATATTTATTTGATCTTCTTTACTTTTTTCAACAATGTTTTGCAGTTTTCAGAACATAAACCTGGAACTTCTTTTGTTAGATTTATTCCTAAGTATTTTATTTTTTGATACTATTATAGATGGAATTTTCTTGATTTTCATTTTAGATTGTTCATTGCTAGTCTATGGAAATATAGTTGATTTTTGTATATTGATCTTGCATCCAAAAACTTTTCTGAAAATACCTGACTTTGGAATATTTCTGGAATTCAAGGGCCAGAGGGCTTCTGTTCTTTCCATGAAAGTTAAAGCATACTTCATTTCATCCAGTATAAAGGCTGCATAGGCACATTGTTCTCAGTTTCACTTAGCTGTGAATTAGAACTAGAG
Source organism: Loris lydekkerianus (assembly GCA_963574355.1). Taxonomy (NCBI): domain Eukaryota; kingdom Metazoa; phylum Chordata; class Mammalia; order Primates; family Lorisidae; genus Loris; species Loris lydekkerianus. The sequence continues at coordinate 21,535 of CAUYPK010120484.1, forward strand.
ATGCCATCTCCTTCCTAGATGAACAGGAGAATTTTCTAAATTTTCATCTCATTAGAAAATAACAGGAAAGAGGCCTAATAAGATTTATGCAGTTAACATTTTTTTTTTTTTTTTTTTAGAATTTGGATTTGGGAGCCATTAGCAAGGGGGTAAGGAATAATAATCACTTCAACAGAAAACTAACATGAAGTGGTAACAAACATAAAGTAGTCCACAGAAATCAATAGCTATCTTTGCCTTATGTTTAGGTTTGTGTAAGCAGCAGAAGTCATAATTTTATGCTTTTGTATGTTGGCCTTTGGATAAAGCAAATGCCAACAATACTCCTTCTGGTGTGTATTTCTAGATGGGGAAATGGTCCATTTACTCTGATGTAATTTAAGTTTCTTTTTAGGGATGTAATCCATAGCCAGGAACCAAAGATAAAATTCACCTACACAGAGACTGAACTTTGGATTTATTAGACCTCTAGCATAAGTGTCATAGCCAATAAGCTGTAGCTACAGTGTCTTGAAAATGATAGGTGAACTTCAGGCTGCCTGGCAAAAAGGTCTTATTGTAATTTAATAGCTAGCTTCAAAGATTACCCTAATAAAGGAATTTTTCAGAAATAATCTATCAATAGAACACTCTTCATGAAGCACCTGCTATGTGCCCTGCATGTCCTAGGAGGAGATCAGGGAAAACGAGGCATAATTCAGAGAGAATATTCTTCTTTCAAGGAGCTTATAGCCATATAGCCACTTAAAAAAACCCAAAACATATAACTCGGGAGGCTGAGCCAGAAGGATTGCTTGAGCCCAGGAGTTTTGAGATTGCTGTGAGCTAGGCTGATGCCATGGCACTCTAGCCTGGGTAACCCAGTGAGACTGTGTCTCAAAAACAAACAAACAAAACCCATAAAGGCAAAGGCAGCACCACACTACAATACCATGATGCCACTATGGTAACATGTTGGATTGCGTGGTATGAATTTTTTAAAAGTAAGCATTTCAAAAGGAAATGGATAAGTATAGGATGAAGTGGTCAGCAATATTACCTGTGTCTGCCTCTAGTCTTTTATGGAAGCATAACTGATGGATATTTCAAACAATAGGAGGTAGTACCTCTGGAAGGATAATAAAGAGTGAACTAGAGCAAGGAGTTGAAATCTACTTCTCATTATTCAATAGTGCCATCCTACTCAAGTTAGTTACAAATTTTTTCCTTGGTTTCTTTAGCTCTGGCATTGCACTTGGTGGGAACATGTTTTTGAAGTCTTTTAGTTGACAAGTCTGCAGTAATATGACTAATGAATTAAAATTGAGGGTGATTAATGGGTCTTAGTTTGGTGTAAGAGCCAGCAAAAATGCCAAGAGTTGTAGTCAGATCAAGAAATATCTTTCTGTTTCCAAAGTTTCCATTAATTATAGTAGCGTGCTTTTAGGTTCTAGATAGGTGGGTTTCAGAGTATGGATTGATGGAAGAATTGATAAGCATAAATCAAAAACTCAGGGAGAAAGGGGCCCCATGACATTCTCACAAGGGCTTTGCTGAATTATATGATGTAGCTTTCTGAAATGGCCTACCTGTTCATCATGGCCTCTGTTCTCTGAAGGTTGAGTAGGTTCCTTGCTTATGAAAGTGTAGTCCCACTATCTTGGTCACCAGGCATCTTTGAGAGTCCTGTGGCAGATTTTCCTTAAGAGTGGTATGAACCTCCTTCGGTGGTTTCAATACACAGCCAAGGCCCTATCACAGGATAATTTGAACCATAACTGCCTAGCACCAAGATGGTAAATAAGCTACTATAGTATTTAGTGTTTCTGTTCTTTCTCGAAGTGCCAAACACTTATAGTGCCAAATATTTTGACTTATTGATACTTTTTTTTACATGTAGAACAGGGAACAGTGACATTGGGTATATTCCAATAGCATTATATAATTTATCCAGTGATTTCATATTCCATTATTGCATTTCATTCTCATTTCTACTCTGTACAAGCAGTGAGGATTTAGAGTATTACAATGCTGCTCACACTATTATAGTATTTTACCCATTATAACTATTATGCTCAGAGAGGTTAGGTAACATACCTGCAGTCAACAGTGTCATAGTGATAGAACTAGAATTTTAGTCCTACTCTTTCTTCTAATAATGTGTTTCTGCTTTCATCCCACAGCTCTCTTTACCTCATAGAGAGGCAAAAAAAAACAAACAAACAAAAAAAAAACAACACTGGTATCAATAACAGAAATTGAGAAAGCTGTTAAGGCTTCTATGTCTCTTATTTACTCATAAGACTAATGGATTGGGTTTTATGGAAGTTATGGGCATCAATAAACTTGCCATTCTATTGTACAGACTTTATTTATTAGACAAACACTTATTGAACATCTATGACACTATAATAGCCACTAATGATGTAGCAATTAACAAGACAGACAAAAATCACTCTTGGGAGCTGATGTCTAGTGAAACAAGACATGTAGAATGTATCAGAGGGTAAAAAGTGTCATAGACAATAGCAGAATGTAAGGGACAGAAGTTGATTGTAAAAGGGAATATTTTATATTTGTTGGTCAGGGAAGGCCTTAGTGAGAAGGTGACATTTGACCAGTGACTAAAGGAAATGAAGAAGTGAGCCATATGGATATCTGGAGTAGAATGTTACAGACCCAGGAAACCACAGTCACAAAAGGCCTGAAGCAGGAACACACTTGGTGTGATGATGGACACAATGTGAACCATATGTCTGTTTTTTTTTTTTTTTTTTTTTTTTTTTTTGGAGTTTTTGGCCGGGGGTGGGCTCAAACCCACCACCTCCTGTATATAGGGCCAGGGCCTACAAATGGTGGTGCCACCCACCATTTGTCTGTTTTAAGTAAGTAGAGAGTGATAGGAAATGAATCTAAGTTAATGAGGGGTATCATAGGACTTTGGCTCTTACTTTGAGATGGAGAAGATTGGAAGATATTGAGCAGAATAACACAATCTGACTTACATTTCAATAGGATCTCTCCTCTTCATAACATCTGTTACTCTGATACATTTGTTAGTTTACTTACTGTCTGTGTGGAGAAAAACTGCAGGAGCAAGGGGGAAGCATGGAGGTGAAGTTATTGCAGGGATCCATTTGAGAAGTGATACAGCTCAGTCTAAGATAGTAGAGGAGATAAGTGGCTAGATTCTGGGTGTGTTTTGAAGGTAGAACCAACAGCATTTGCTGACAAATTGGACATTCGTGTGAAAAAAACAGAGAGGAGACAAGCATGATTGCCAAAGTTTTGGTCTGAGCAACTGGAAAAAAATGGGATTGCTATTTACTGAAATGGTGATGTTGTATGTAGAGCAGGTGTATGGAGCAGGATTGGACATATAAAGTTTTAGTTATCTGGTAAACATTATGATGGCTTCTCTGTTCATTTTCATGCAGTGCCTTCATGATTTTCTGCTTTCCAAGGAGATTAAGAAAAACCTCAAAGATCACCTAAACTGCCTATATGCTTGCTCTCTCTCTCTCTTTTTATTTTATAAAGGCCTAGAGAAGGGTTGGAACTTGTCCCAGGTGAAACAATGAGCTGACAGTAGAACTAGGGCACAGACTCAGTTCTCTTGGATTCCAACTCAGTGATTCTTCTCTCAGGGTACTTATGAGGCCTCATGTAGGGAGAGAGTGAGGCTTTTCTTCTAGCATAAACCTTAAACCAGGTAATTAAACTAAATAGTGAATCAAAAACTGGAAAATCACACACACTGGCTGTCTCCCTCAATCAAATCTAAATATTATTATGATTTCATTGGATGAGAGACAAAAATAATTTATCCCAAAGGAACACAGTAAGTGGACTTTTAAAAGCTACTGAGCTTTGATCAAAGGTGGAAGCTGTGGGAAACCTTAACAAAAATGGTCAGAAATAGGATTTTACTACGATATTAGAGTTCATGGAACCTAAGAGACTATCTTGTTCAGCTAGCTCATTTTATGGGTGGGGTGCCTGGGGTACAGAGATGGAAAGTTCTTTGGCCAATATTATACAGCAAGCTGGTGTCTAAGCCTAGTCAGAGTCAGTTCTGAGGGTTAGCACTATGTTAGATCCTTGGAAAATTCTATATTGGAAAAGTGATTCCACACTCAGAACAAAGCATTATAATAATAGTAATAATTATGTGTTAGCACTTACTGAGTGTTTTCTGTGGGCTAAACTGTGACTCCTTGCATGAATTAATTCATTTAATTCTCACATAAACCTTAGGAAGTAGGCCCAGAGAAGTTAAGTAACTTGCCCAAGAGTCACCCAGCTAGGAAGTAGCAGAACTCATGTGCACCTCCAGGATGTCTGGTTCCTAGCCACAAGGTTCTTAACACTGTGCAATATTAGCAGCTTCTCATATTTCCCAACAATTCCCCTTTACTGTCATAAAAACTGGAACCCAAAATTACTTTACTATTCACTTCCCTTACTATAGTCTACTGATCTTCACCAAATAACTGAATGTAGAGTAGGGGTAGAAGGACGAATAAAGGTGGTGAGAAGAAGTTCATAATTTATGATAGAGATTTGACAATAGGACTTTAGGAATTATGGAAAAGGGTTTAGAGATCTCAAAGAGGTTGAAAATCTCAAAGCCTGCTACAAACCTGAGCAATTCAATGACTGCTTAAATAGGAGAGCTACCAAGGTAAGAAAAAGAAAATTGCCAACTTTTAGAGTCAGGAACTGTTTTATGTGCTTTAAATGTATTAATTAATTTAATCCTCCAAATAACTCCATGGAGTAGATAGCCTTATTATGTAGCAATTAAGTAACATGCCCAAAGTTATAAAACAAGTAAGTGGAAGAGCCTATATTAGAATTCAGGCAACCCAACTCCATAAGTTATGTTCTTTTCTACTACATTTAGGGGAAAAGGTGCTGCTCATATTACAGAAAGTTTTCAAAATGCAAAACATTGTGCCTGAACTTCAAACATTGAGCAAATCTTATCCTCAGTATACACGAGTTTTTTAAGGGTTTGTAGAAGAAAAGATACTGACCCAAGTTCACATGGTGAGTAAATTAGAAGAACTAGAGCTTGGAGGGAGGGTAATTCGTGGGACCACACCTACAGTGCATTTTACAAGGGTACAAATTAAATCTACTAAGTGTAGAATATAAATGTCTTAACACAATAACTAAGAAAATTTGGTGAAGGCTATGTTAACCAGTTTGATGGAATTATTTCAAATTGTATATAAAACCAGCACATTGTACCCCATAATTGCATTAATGTACATAGCTATGATTTAATAATAATAATAAAAAAGAACCAGAGCTTGAACTTGCAACTACACTCTATTACTCTGGCTCCTTTCTCACACTGACTTGTCTCCCTCCATTCCTTCTTCTGTATTATCTTGCCTTCCACCTTTTAGAAAATTATGTATCTTCATCAACAAGATTGGACAAGAATGGGGAGAATGAGCAGAGTCCGCCTCCTTCCAGAGATTGGGTAAAAGGAGCAAAATATCAGGAAAAACTTCCAGTATATGCAATTTACACTAAATAAGAAGAGGAACCTCCCAGTACTGACTAGATGCCACCTCCATCCCTGTAGGCCTAGATGGGTTGTGCAGGATCCGATAGGAAGTAATAAATGTAGTTGTCAGACAATCTTTGTGTTACTGTGTAAAGGAAGCAGGCTATTGTGTAAGTCTATCTCTCTCCCCATTTTCTATTAAAGAAGGTGCAATAATGCCACTCACATAAGTGATAATTTCTTAAGCATTTGTTTTGAAAATTGGCAGTACATTAGAGAAAGCATTTTTCCAAACTTGTGTTGAGCTACCTCTCTGAAGCATTCATTGTCCAACCTCTGATTAGATAAGGAGATTGCGTAAACCAAGAGTAGAAGTTAAGATGGAAACACTTGATGTTTGGTGTTTGGTTGTAGAAAGGATTCCAAAACATGTTTGGGGTATGTTTACACTGCCAACCTTTCTTCCCTTTCATCTTTGTTTAAAAAACAAAGTTATCAAGTGTATAGTTGGTGGGAGTTTCTAATTGTTCATCTGAGAAATTTTTTTGATCAACCTTTTAAATAAAAAAGGCCATATTAGACAGAGGTATTTCATTCACCAATCATCTAATAATACACCAAAAATCTTAAACATGCTCACATTTTCAGCTGGTGTGTTGTTTGCTTTGGACATTTTCTGAACTTTGTTGAGGTGCTGGATTGACTCAAAACATTCCAGGATATATGTGGAATACAATAGGGTGAACTTTACCCGTCTAGGTTCAAAGTTCACCATCAGAGATGACCTCATAGTGTCTGGGAAATGGCCAAGGTGAAGACTTTGGGAATTAGAGTGGGAAAAGAATGCGTCCTTTCTCAAAGCTTTCTTAGTCATTCCCTCTGCCCATGTTCAGATCCATATCATCTTTTACCTGAATTAATGCAGTGATCTCATGTCCCTTCCCTTCAGCTCTTTCTGATACTATCTAATGCCTATTATGTTCATGCACTAGATCTTCCCAAAGTTTATTGCTAATCTAGTCATTATTCCACTTTGAACATCAGTCTATAAGCTCTTTGAGGGTAGAAATTCTGTCTGATATTTCTTCCTGTTCTCAGTGCTTAGCACAGAGGAAGCTTTGTTGAATAGTTATATAATGCATGATTAAATTTATAGCTCCTCCCCACTTGCTTATATGTTAAAGTCCAGATTCTTTATGTCTGGTGTTCAGGTCTCTTTATGCTCTGGCTTATTTTTCTATCCTGAATTCTTATAATTTCCTTATGGCAGTTTTAAAATAAAGCCAAATGGATCTAGTCATTGTCACTATAAACAATCTTCACTCCTTTGTTCTTTGAACATGTTATTTTTTTATTCTCCCTTTGGCCTTGAAAGCTATCCCAAGTTCAGTACTATCCATTCCTCTAAGCTTAGCTCAAATACAGCTTTCTACAAAATGAGTTTTCTCATCCCCTCAACCCAAGGAGAAGTGATCTCTGTGACATTATATAGTTGAAATAATATTGGTTTCAGTTTCCTCATCTATAAACCAGAACTAGAAATCTCTAGTTTATAAGATTTTGGGGTGTACAGAATCAGATGAGATGATGAATGTTAGGCGAAAGTCAAGAGTTGCAACTTAATATCTTTTAGATTTATCTCTTTCTTCCTTCTCCATTGATAGTAAACTTAATCCCTTAAATTATAATGATTTGTGTTCATGTCTGATAAATCCTTTTAAACATCTTGTCCTTTAGGGAAATGATCATTTCTTTGATATCTATATGGGAAGATGTGAAATAGGTTAAGTGTAAATATAATGCCATTTTATATAAGTTTTATATAGGGACTTGATCATCTTTGGATTTTGGTATTTGTGGGAGGTAGGGAGGGCAGGAAACAAGCCTCCATGATACCAAGAGACTATTGTATGGAATTCAGCATAAAGGAGATGATTGTCTAGCTCTGTTAAATTCTAGTCATCCCATATTTGCAATGTGGTGTTTAACTCCAGTATTCATGGGACATGTTTTTTTGTAAAGCGTGGAGCTACTGAGATGCTGGGTTCAATATGATTGGGGAGTCAGGTAGCAGTGGCCATAACTATTGTCTCATATACCTGAAGGATTGTGATGGAAGAAAGAAATTCAATGTTTTTCTGTAGTACCCCAAAGGGAAATATCAATAAGGACAGTTGTCAGTTAAGTAAAAAAAAAGAAAGAAAGAAAAATAAAAAAAAATATATATAAATAAAATATACATTATATATATATATAAAATATACATTATATATATATATATATATATATATTTTTTTTTTTTTTTTTACTCAGAATAGTTGCAACCCACATCATTGTGGGCCATATGAGTTTTGTTTGGCCACTATGATGTGTGTGTGTGTGATTTATTGAATTATTTCCTAATATTTCACTTTGCAATTTATATTTCCAACTTTAGGAATGAAGATGTGGTAATACTGAGTCTTCATTCTCCCATGGCAGTGACCAACTGGAGGTGAAAAACAGCTGCTCCTCTAGGTGGGGCATGCACTTTCCTTTTAGGGAAGGCGCCAGCAATATGCTTTATTCATTTAAGTTACCCACTTGATTCTTCTAGGACTTTGAGTTTGCCATCTCGGTCAGGTCAGATTAGTCAAGTCTTGAGAGCTTCCCTACTTTAAGGCTTTTCTCTCCTCATACAAAATGAGCTAAAGATATGTACTAGCAGCCTCATAATCATATCAAACCTGATTTTCAATTCTGGCACAGTCGTTTACTAACTTTATGACCTTGGGTGAGTAACTTAACTTCTCTAAGCCTCAAGAGCTTCCTCATGTGTAGAACACTTTCCTTACAGAATTATTATGAGTACTAAACAAAACAATTAAGATAGAGAGCATGACACTTAGCATGTACTGAAATATTAATTCCCGTCTTCTTGTTCATCACGCCATATATGTCTATTGGCAGGATCACATAAAAATTATATTTACCCTCACTGAAGACATTCAAGAAGCTGGACCTGTTAGGAACCATGTATAAGGAAGAGATTTGAACTTATAGCAAATGATTCCACAATTACTTCATCTAACAATTTAAAAGGCTACACATAATTTAAGAATGCCTAATTGGATGATTTTAGGCATGCCTTACACAGTTATGGATTTTTAGTAAGTAACGGAGGAGATGAAGGGCCTTTGGGAAAGAAGCTGAAGTCAGGGCTCAAGTATAATGTGTTGACTGTCATTCAGGCATAGGCCTTTACATCTGACAGATTTTTATTTAAATTCTGGCCCTTATTCTTACTAGCTGTAAATTTTAGGCCATTTAACCTCTCTGAGTTTCAGTTTCCTCCTTTATAAAATGAAGATACTAACATTTGCTTTGTGTTTTTGTGGAGATAAGTCAGATAATGAATGCAATGACCATAATGAATATGACCAGAGCCTGGTCTGTAGTAAAAATGTGACAAATGGTAGTTCTTCTTTCTCTTCTTCTTCTTCTTCTTCTTCTTCTTCTTCTTCTTCTTCTTCTTCTTATTATTATTATTATTATTATTATTACTATTATTATTGTTATGCCAGACAAGCAGAGTTTGGGAAGATGCTAGACTACAGTTGAAATACAAGTATTTTTCCCTAAGTCACTGCTGGCTGAGCCCTCTCTTCCACCAAGCTCTGAATCTCCAAAATGTTTTGGCTGGAATGTATGAGGTCATTGCAGATAACGGGGAGCGTGATTTGCTTTGGTAATACAAGTTATTAAGTTACTTCTTTCAGCCCAGCTGAAATCATTTACTAGTTGATGCACTTCAGAGCACAAGACTGAGCTGGTCTGAGGAGAGAAGGAGAGTGAGAAGACCCCTTTTCTCAGCCACAGGTCATAGTCCTCCATAGAGAATGGAATGACTCAAAGTAAAGTCTAAACCCTTGGTGATTTGCGGCCCCCTACATTTAAACTAGTCACTCCATTACACACATTTGTCCCTTTCCCCCACAGAATCATTGGGCAAGAATTCCTTTGACTTCTTCCATGGCCTAGAACCATTCCCCTTCTCTTCCTTGAGATCCACACAGCTGGCAAATGGCAGACTGCAGAACAAAAACAAAGAGTCTTAGCATGGAAAGTGAGCTTCAGAGCAGGGCTGAAATTGCTTGAGAACCTCCTATTAGCAAAAGACCTTCCTGATGACTCTCAAACTCCCAAACAGATTAAAACACTTTTTTTTTTTTTTTTTTTTTTTTAACAGCAAGCTGTGTCTCAGAGCAACTTCTTGCCTGTGTATATTTAAAGATCTGCTGAGTCATTTAAGAGCAGGCTGGCAGATTGCAGGAGGCAAGGACTATACCCTAGTCTATGGGGGAGTAAGTTTAGAGGTGAAATCTGTTTGGCTTTCTCCCATGAGGACAAACAAGGTGACAAAATCCTATCCTCCACAACTCTAGAGAACATCTATTAAAGCTGCTTTTTTATGTCACCTTTGGACTTCTTCTTAGTTTATGAAAGAGTAAGGGTGTGAGAGAAGGAGCAATTGTACCAGTGTGTCTGGGGTGTGGGGAATTGTATTCCCCTGCTGTTGGTAACTGCAAGTAGCATGCCAAGTACAAACTTGATGTGTTAATTTCCCTTTCTTTTTCAGCTTCTGGTCATATGCATTGTTACTATGGCACATACCAGTTGATAGAAAATGATACATGTTTCTTTCTACTTCCTTCTCCACTGAAGTTCCCAATTTATTAGTGGAGAAATCAGCTGTTAGCAAGTGTTCATTATAGGCACACGCGGGGGTTTCCTTACAGCTAGTTATTTGTCTTCATCCTGTTAACCTGTAGTCCTGACAATCGACAAAACCCAGAGCTTCTCCTTGGGCCTGGCCTCTTTGACCCCTGTTCCACAGACTCCAAGCTCTTTTGTCTTTTGACACAACTTCCCTCCTCTTTTTCTTCCCACTGGTGAGTTCCTTCATTTTCTTTACCCACATCTAGCTCCTCAGTCTGTCTCCCATGGCTCTCACAGCTTCCCACTCCACTTGCACTATGCCATCTCCCTGCCATCCAAACTTTCTTGATAGCCCCTCACTTGCTGAAACCACCTCTGGGCAGAGGCATCAGAATGGATGTACAAAGGATGGCTTTTGGATGACTTTATTTATTTTTTTTTGATGACTTTAAAAGGTTAATATTGAGATGTTTTATTAGTGGTAACACTGATTGTTTAAGCAGCCATGCTCAAGACTTAAAAGGAATCAGGTAAGCTAAAAGTTGCTTGGAGCTAGCAAGAGACTTAGTTATCTTCCTTCCTTTCTCTTTTGCATTCAGTTTTTATATAGTTTTCAGAGGACCTAACGGCTTGTTTCATTAATATCCAGTGGATATGTGAAATGGTGGAAGACTAGAAAATGGAATGGAGACATTCAATATCTTTAAGACTAATTTATTACAATCCTAGGAAGTATAAAATTCTCAAAAGTTCACCAAGTGATTTCAGGCACATTGTCTCTGTTCCTTCTCAAAACCATCTTAGAAGTAGACAAAGCAATATTCAACATCCCTGGTGCACAGATGAGGAAACTGAGAGTGAAAATAATTCAGATGATAAGTAGAAGAACCAAGATTTAGACCATGAATTTTTGATTATAGGTCCTTTTTTTTTCAAGTTCACTGCACATATGGGAACATTATTTCCAACTTTTGGTTAAAGATCTGTCCCATCCCTTGAAGAGGATCATTTTCATTCTTAGGAATATCAGTCTGGTTAAATGATGAATATTTAATTATTAATTCAATAATTAATTCTTTTATTCATCAATACATTTCCCAAGAGACAACTTTGTACCAAACTCTATGCTGGATTTTGAGGATATGAAGAGAAATAAGATATAATCTCAGGTCTTAAAGATCTTATAATCTGGAGACAGATATCTCAGTAGTAAATATATTAGCAGCTGCTTATGAAATGCCATTAGCAAAATCTCAAGTTATATCTTTCTTTCACAGTAAGCATTGCCATCCTAAAAATGGGGGTCTTTTATTTGGAGTACATAAAGATGAAGCCTTATGAATAACTGCATTTTAATCTAATTTTAATCTAATTTTTAAAATAAATATCTTCCTAAGAAGATATGTTTCAGCCTCTGTGTGTGTGTCTATGTGTGTGAAAGTTGATGTGTGATGGTGGATGGAAACTGACAGATTCCTAAGTAAGATCTATGAGGGATCTATGGTAAGTTCTAGCCCTCTGTGTATGTACAATAGAGGGTGAGGATGACAAAGATTATTGTATAAAAGTTGGTTTTAGATTTGTTCTAAGTAAATGGTTCAGCAAACTGAGCAAAATTACTTTGCAAATGTGGCACTAAAGGTTCTTTCTTAGCATAGGTCAATTGTTTCTGGTTCAATATGGCATTTTCCAAATGGCATTTTTAGCATTTTTCTCTTAGTGCTAGGTGCTATGTTAGATGTTGCTTCTGTTTTCTTGTTTAATTTTCAGTTTGATCCCAGTAATTCTTATTAGTTCCTCTTTATAGATGAGACTGAACTCCAGAGACCTTAATGACTTGTTCAAGATCATACAGTGAGTAATTTGGTGGATTTGAATTTGGTGGTGAATTTTGATTGTTCTTTTTTTTCTCTCTGGCCTCACTGCTATTTTTACATCACTTCAGCTATAGTTTTCATAGAGGCCATTAAATGTACTCTCCATTAGCCAAAGCCTCTTGCCTCCCTCCAACATAACTATTCTCTAGCATGTTCCTAATAATCCTCTGAAAAGTTTTTACAAACTTCATGGGTACCATGGCACAGGATCTTAATGTAGGCCCTTAAGTGCCTTGGTTAACTGTAAAATGGAAAATCAAAGTCACAGCTAATTCAGGAAAAATGACTTTGTGATGTGAATTTCCTGGGCAACTTGTCATCACCTTTTTACTTCCTTAGATTCATAAACTTACCCACAATGTTCCCTGAGGACTAGGAGCAATGGGGATGATGGGGAAAGGCTTTCTTCCCTTCCTTTCCAAGAGTCCTTCAGCCAAGTGCCATACCTCCTCCTGATTCTCTATTCCCCGTCCAGAGATGGAGGTGCAAGTTAGATATGTGTTCCTTTCAGCTCTTAGTTCATTCCAGGGCTTTCTTTCCCTTTAGTTGGACTGAGGTAGGAGGGAAAGTTGAATGGCTCCCAAGAAGACCACGGCAAAGGTGATGACCGGAGTACTTGAAAGAATTGTGGACTTAATGCTTAAAATATCAGGGTTTGTTCAGACTTTATGGGTTGCTGTGCTATTTGGGGCAGGTCATCAGTTTTGAGTCAGAATTTCCTCATGTATAGATTGTAACATAAATTATAATTTTATAGATGAAACAGTAAGTATGAAAGTATTTTAAACTCAGAAAGGGCTTATGGATTTAAAGTGTACCTTTTTTTTTATTATCGCAAACTAAATGCTATACTTCAGTGATGAAACCTTTTCCTGTTTTTCCTAAAAGCATGAACATGTGTGGTTTTAAGAGGTAGATTTTTTCCTGTACCAGCTGCTTTGCAATTGTAGTAAATGGACTTAGGTAGTAGCCTTGCTTCTGTATTGAGCAAGCATGAAAAGAGGGTTATGCATTCAGGGACAGCAGATGGCAGGCAGAACAATCCAAATCTTCCTCCTAAGTCCCCGCCCCCCAAAAAAAATCCCTCTTATTTATTCACACTTAATGTCTGAAGCTCATTTCAAATAGCCATGTCCGTGTCTAAGCTTCTTTTCTTTTTTGTATACAACAGGTACTTATCAACTTGATTAAAAGCATTACTCCTTTCATTTCAAGGACTAATTGTACCCCTTGTCTAAACATCAGGTTGTATGAGTCAGAGATGGTCAGAATTTAGAGGGGGCCCTAAAGGTCAGTCCTCTCACATACTGATTGGGCAACTGAAACACAGATAGGAAGGGAGATAAGACGATCTCATACAGCATGTAACTGGTACATTCAGTTTGGAAATCTAGGGCTTCTGCTCCCAGGTCAGTACTAGATGCCCTTTCCAGCTTTGATGTCCTTTGATCTCAATGATTTTTTTTTTTTCTCTTTCTACTACACATTAGGGACAAAGGGTTCTGAGGTTGCAATTCTGACTAAAGTGAGAATATGTGGCCCTCTCCTTCCCCTTTGTTTTTTCCAAGGGCCTCGAAGTCAGAGGGAGTGTGATTTCCATGGGTATATATTCACACCACTGTCTTTATTTAAATCACATTTGAATCTTGACAATTGACAAAGCAGTGATTAGGATAGGGAGGGCACGTTTGTTTGCTATCTTCCCCTCACTCCTCTACCTAACTCAGTGTGCATAGCAGAATGTTTTATTAGCTCTGATTTGCCAAACTTCTCTCTTCTCTGGTAGGTGCTGAGAGCAGAGAGGCATTCCACAGAGGTCATCTGCTGCATCTTCCTGCCTATGCAAAAGCCTGCTCCAAGTGCTGGAAGCTGGCTTTGTACAGGACTTTGTGTAAGGCACCAGGGAAATGAATGCAGAGTGCTCTTGCCACTCCCAGTCACTTTTTCCCATGATACTTTGGCCTCACAGGTGGGAGGTTCTTTGAACTCAGTTTCTAGAGTAGCAAGCATTTTAAGGTTTGAACTATGACCTAATATGATGAAGCCATGTCATTATCTGCTAGTCATCTGGACCAGCTAGCTTGAACATCTTAGCATATGGAGTAATTTGGGTCAGACTACAGTGTGGGTGGGGCATTGTGAATGTCTCTCTGTGTGTGTGGACATGTGTGGAGATGGTTGAGCAATTCTTTGTTATTATCATGAAAAAAGCTTTTAATCTCTTAAGTTAAGGCTATCTTTTTCATGCCTATTGGTCTACCCCTGGGACCTTTAGGGACAGTAAGCAACATATCTGGCATCTTCCAGTTTCAGCATTTGTGCAAGGAATAACTGTGAATTTCCACACTTGTGCCATGGTTTGATATTTGTATGCGATTGTGTATCAGAGTATGCATCTGTTACTGTGAATTGATTTCTGAGAAGTTGTCACACAGGGAGATCCAGAAGCAGTGTCTTACTCTGTGTGCTCTGCTAGTGGGACCATTTTTCTTCTTTTCTACATGTGTCCCTATGTAATCATGTGTCTGGCTAAGTCAAAGTTCCCGTCTCTTTTTACCCTTTCTTGTGTCTTTATGTCTTTGTGCTTTATTGTAATTTTACCTCCTCATTTGTGCATGTCTCTGTCTTTTTGGATATTTCTCATTCCAGGTCCCTATTTCACTCTATTTGGCTATAACTATTTATTTCTGTCCATATGTGGATTTCTATGTGATTTGGTCTATATTTCTGGTATCTATGCAAGACCTTTTTGGGTGACTGTTTCTGTTCCTGTATTAGACCTTCTTTGTGTCTGCTTCTCTGTGTGTCTTTTTCTTTGTCCCTAGAATTTCTGTCTCCATGTGACACTATGTGTGTAGGTTGTGGTATATCTGTTTACTTATCTTAGTTCAGGTTTCTCTGGGTATGTATCCCTGTCTTGTTCTAGGCTTTTGTCACTTCTGGTTTATTTATGTTTCTGTATATATTCACTGGAACTGGCCTCTTCATATTTTTCATGCTCATTCCTTCCTTCTTTTTAGTTTGTTTGCATGAGTATACACAACTGTGTCTTTGAGAATAACTGTCTTTATGTTTGAAATGAGTTGTGTTAGCTGTCTCTGTGTGTGTTCCTGTGTGGGCATCTGACTGTACTTTTCTGTATATCCATGTACCTTTCTGCTTCTCTGTGACTAGATATTTCCATGTAGCTATCTCTATGTTTGGGTTATTTTTCTGTGTTGGCTGTACATCTATACATAAGTGTCCTTTGATCTCATAAGAAGCCCACCTGCTTTCTGAGAAATCTATTGGATTGTTTTGTGAGATACCTCACATGTATTGTTTTTTTTTTTTTTTTTTTTACTTTCCTCCTTATCTTCTGGCTTACCTGCTACCATCGTACTTTAGTGTATGTTGGTACTTAGGTGCACATAATTATTTATGTATGATGTCAGAAGAATCAGTTAAAAATTGCACACATTGTGTCTTTATTGATAGGATAGTTTTGTGTGGAGAATTATTGGAAAATGAGTAATGTTTGGATTGCAAATCTATTCATGGTAATTTCACAATGTTAGTGAATTAAATTTGAAGGGTATAAGTCATGTAAGATATTACATGCTCTCATAAAAATTCATTATATTGGAAAAAGCATTTATTTATACTGTGAAGTCTTATATGTGATGTTCATTACTGGTTTAGAAGGTGTTACTTTTCTAGTTTAGTTTGGCTTTTTGTTTTGAAGAGTTACTACAGATGGCATCTTAAGGACATAAAGCTCTGAGCTTGACTTACAGCACATAGAGTACAGACACAAGAGAGAATGATATGTTTCTTATTTGTATGGAGTCAGTCAGGGTCTCAAAATGAATTGCACAGGAAATGGAGAGATGAGGGATATGGAGAGAAGCTTAGCAGGGCTCTATCCTTCCTTGTCCTAGGCTGCAATATCCATCCAAGGAAGGCTGTGAGGTAGAGGCAAGGATGAGGAAACCAGCTCTTCTTTTTCTTCCTAGTGGAAGGTTACCTCCTATACTTGATCATATTCCTTTCTGTTCTTGTTCTGCCATAGCAAGGAAATTTACAAATGTGGCTAACCCATTTATTATACTTGTTTCTTTGCAAGATATAAAAGAGAGATTGTTAAATGTCACTGAAACCATTGTACAAGCTGATTCACTGATACAGGCAGGGCCCTTTTATGCCAATTCTACATCCTCCCCAGGTATTTATGGTGCTTACTGGGGGCAGCCATGATTTCTTCTGATGTCAGCCTATAATGTCAGTTTTCTAGTGTGTACAAAATTCTTAAGTGTACAGTTCCTTCTCAATTATGGTAGTTCTTGACAAGGAAGTTGTCCCTAATAAATTATTAATTTCAGTGGAAACATATAAATTATATAGGTATAGAAATTAATGAGGTACTCTGCTAAGGGGAGAACATCTATCTAGAAGCTAACTGTGTTAAGCTCAGTAAAGTGAGTACAAAGATTCCATGAGTATTTTAATCTGATCCTGGAATAAGATCATAAGAAGGATATTTAAAATACTAAAAAAAATGTAAAAATCAGCAAATGCCCTATACATACCACTTGCTATTGATATGATATATCATTGTACCTGCTTTGTACTAAGCTAAGCAAGTTCCCTTAATTTAGTTTGAATTACTGAATGTAAAATGATGCAAATCACACAAAGGGGGAAGAATCTATCCTATTTTATAATTCAGAGAGTTGAATTGAATTTTCCTTTTCTTATATTAATACCAATATATAGAGTTGCCATAAATTTCACACATGAACTTTATGACCACTCTGTATTGACGTAACAATTTAAATACAGAGAATTCTGTGGTTCTGGATTCTAGTCAAAAGAGTATTCTTATGTGGTTTCCCTATTCTAGCCAATCTTAATAACTTCATGCCTTGATTTTCTCATCTGTGTAATAGTAATAATAAGCCTGTCTTAGTAGATACCAGATGATTGCATATGAAAAAATTCTCATTTATTTAGGGAAAAAAGAAAAACAAGGACAATGAGGTAAATTTTTCATAAATTAAAATTTATTCAGTAGGAATAATATTCTGAAATTATTTCTTCCAGGAAACTCTGGTCATTTTTATTTAGGAAAATATTTATCAAGTTTGATTTTTCCTTTTTTGGAGAAAGAGGCTGAGTATTGGCTTGAAGAGAAATCATCACTTTTCTGATCTATGGGTGATATATCCGTAGTAAAAATTAATAGTGCTTTGCACATGCAGCATAAAGTGTTCAATTTTGTTAGTCAGCAAATATTTATGTGGTAGCTGTTATGACCTAGACTGTCTAGTTACTTACTTATTTTCCTTTAAATTAATTGTAAGTAAAGAAATCTAAATCAAGATGTCAGGTAAAATCTTGTCACACAAATATTTTTATAAAGATACTTTTTATATTCCCTAAAATAATGGAGGTCCTAGATGTTGGTTCATTTATTGATAGAATAGTAGATTTTAAAATTCTAGTACTTTTTAAAAAGAACAGCTTCTTGGAATTTATTGTGATTTTCTATGAAATAGAAATTCAGTCTTTTTCCTCCTTTACTAGTGTGATAGAAGCTGGATTACAAGTTGTAAGTAGATCATTAGACTACAAGACAAGTCTTAAGCCTTAAAGAATAAAAGTAATCCAACCAGTCTATTATATGTATCACTTAGCCAGGTGTTTTGCTAATTCAGTATTTCATGCATAATAAAAATAGTTACATACCCAAATAAGCATTTTAAAATTTGTTTCATTGTGCTTAAAATGCGTTCCAAGACCAAACTAGCTTTATTGAAAAGCTACTATGTACATGTAAAATTCTCTGATACTTTAATCCTCATAGCAGCCCAATAAGGTGGGTAGGAATATTTATCATCACTTTATAGAAGAAGAACTTGAGACTCACAGGCATAAATTGACTAGGCTAGGGTCCTACTACTAGAATATGATAGAGTGAGAATTTGAACTTAGCACATAGTTATCTTTATGTGAGTATTCATTTTATGATTATATGAAAATGTGCTGACCAACCTTAGTCTCTGGTCCCTGAGAGTAATCATTCTACAAAGCAGAAACTGGAAGTTCATTCAGATGAATTATGTATACTTTTCAATGGCCATAATAATATTCAAGTTGAAGAAAAGCAATCAGAAACAACTAAAATACTGATACCTTCAGAAAATACTTGTGAATAATTTAACTTTAAATCATTTGACTTTCATTTAGAAAGGAAGGGTAAAATGGAGGAACCAGTTCTTCCCTAGGTTGATATTTATTTATCTTGCTCTTTTAATGTCTGGGCCAACCATCCTATTAGTTCTGAATGACCCTTAAAGTTTATCCATTTGGGGACAGCAGATTTAACACAAAAGGATTTGTTTTCTGAAGTATTATGTAGAGAGCTATACTGAATAACTTTTAAAAGTCCCTCCTAACCCTTCAAATCTGTGATATTTTCTCAGGATAATCTTGGTCTCAAAGCCTGCATTTCTGATCCATTTCTATTGCCTTTGGAACTAACAACAAAAGACTAAAAGCTGCATGTATAGACTGAGGTTCCTGTCCTGCTTTTCTCTGGTCAAAAACTTGAGGATAGTACCGGCATTCTTTCATTATATATATGAGCTATTGAAGCCATATTGGCAAAGGAACTTTCCCAGAGTCACATAACTAGTGATATCAATTTTGAATGTGTAGAACACATGGTTTTATTCCTAGAATTTCAGTGTATTGTGAAAGTTTTGAAAATAATAATTAATTGAAAGTAGTGCTTAACTATTAAAAGTTTATTGCAGCACCACCTAAACACATCTCATCATTTTATAAGTAGTAAACATTTCAAAATTAGGTTAACATTGCTCTAGATCTTACAGATATTGAAGAGAACAAAATTCCTTTCCATTGTCTGTGTTCTACTTTCCCCATTTGTGAAATATAATGGAAGTATAGGGAAGATAGGTATTGATGATCTTTAAGGTCCCTCCCAGCACCTTAGGACATACGATTCTTCTAAGTGGTGGTTTACTTACTTTAGCTACAGAAGACCTAGGGTACACCACCATAGAGGGTAATTTGAAAAAATACTAATGACTAAGTGTGTTTCCTTCCTGAACTATCTTCTAGAAGGTGATGAGTACCAGCCTTTTTTCAGAGTTGGATTTGGCTTTCATTCCTTTTCTCCACTCACCCTCTAAGACAGTAGGCAGCAACCATTCAGAACCTTTCCCATAAGACTATATTACTGAAAACACCCATTGTCAAAATGGAAATATACTCCATGCCCCAGTGACCCATTGGGCTAGTTTGAACATGTGTATTCTCTGTGCTCTCAGTTTTGGCTTACAGCCACTTTCTCTAATCTGCCCTATGTCATCCAGTGATGGAGCTTAGGACAGTGACTGCCATAGCATCATACTCTGTTGCCGCTCAGGTTTCATTGATTAGCTTTGCAACAGAAGCCTTGACAGTAGTGTTGAGTTAAAGACAGCTTGAATCAAATGTAGTATTTCCTAGATTTCTTCCAAGTGCTTCTTGGCCTTTATAAGACAAATTCTCCCAAAGGAGAGATGTTATAATTTATCCAAGCAAAGAAAGAAATGTCAGTAGGGCTCTCCCTTTTTCATAGACATGTGATAACTGTTGAGAAGGAAACACTCAGCCTAAGGCCATGTGATTACTAACAAAACTCAAAGCTGTATTTATTTTTTATTTATTTATTTTTTACTTTTTGATAGGAGGTTCAGACTACAAGCTTCAATTGCTGACATTCTGGCAGCACCAAATGGTATTAAGCAAAGTGTAGAAACCATAAAGTTAAACCCAAATAACATAGTCAACTTTTTTTTTTTGTTGTTGTTGTTGTTTGTTTGTTTTTTCTTTCTTTCTTTGGGGATGCCTTTCTGACTAATGACATTAGAATAGATAAGGGTAGGGTTGTTTTGTTTTGTTTTGTTTTGTTTTGTTTTGTTTTGTTTTGTTTTTTGCAGTTTTTGGCCGGGGCTGGGTTTGAACCCTCCACTTCTGGTATATGGGGCCAGTGCCCTACTCCTTTGAGCCATAGGCACTGCCCAAGATAAGGGTAAGGTTTTAAAAAATTATCTCAGCTGATTATACTCATAGGGTCCTTATGGGAACTGGGTCTACTTTCAAGTGCACCAAGTGTATGTAGAGGTCTGCTGAGTGTATGGGAATTGAGCCAAGAATTAGCACATTTGCAAAGTTCCATAAAGAAATATACTTGGCAATGGAGGGGCACAGGATGGGGATAATGAAAAAATATTTGTAATTTATTTTTGAAAAGGGAGAGAGACAGAGAAAAATAAAAAGCTTGGCCATCCATCCATTACAAATCCTTGAAAGAGGTCCAAAAATCCTTAGAAATCCTTGACTTCTTAAAATGATAAGAGTTTGTTTGTTTTTTCCCCCGACAACGGTAAAGGTCAGGAAATTTTATTTTCTACTGCAAAACATGGAGAGTGCATAGAAATAATATAGGTAACTTAGCTCTGGCTGTGATCAGAACTTTTGTCTGTGCCTTTAGACTGTATATGGAATTGTATGGTATGATATGCGTATATACCAAAGACTCTATGGGTTATCATAGTGTAATAGTTCTAAAATAAATAGTGCTTCTGTAGTGTGGCTAGTTATCTAAAAGGAGGCAGAAAAGACTTCCACAAACTCAGACCTTAAGGGCTATAATGAAATACTGAAAAGGGCTGACGGTTATGGGAGAAGCAATATGGGAGATCAACCATCACTCCTCTCCCTATAAGTCAGACTGAAAAAAAAAATATGCCATTAGCTTCTCAGAAATGTCATCTAATTATTTTCTTTACTTCTCACATTTTGGGTACCTATTTGGAGTGGGCTGTGTTACTAGCCATTCTGTTTAGATGGTTTGCTTTTATTATCACAGGAAACAGGTATGTATTTTATTTTGGTAAATATTGCCTCATTTTTCAACTGAAGCCTTATTTAAGTTTCACATGGAAAAGGCCAAACAAGACAAAAGAACAGAAAAATACCTTGTCAGAGTGGTGAAAAAAAAAATAAAAAAAATTGTAATATCCAGGAACCTGTGGGCTTTTATGTGTATTACGTAGGAAAGAAATCTGTCATGTGGCTGCCAAACTACTGAGGCTGGGAGACTCAGAATGTATGTCTAAAAGCACTCTTTCCACAGAAAGAGAAATAGTTGGACTCCCATGTTAGCAACATAGGTACAGATTATCAATTCCTCAAGATGAGCTGGAATATGGGAATTTTGGACTCTCTGATTAGATCAAACCTTTACTTCAAGTCCTCAATGATATTCTTCTAAATTCTCTTTTCCCATGGAATGTCCTATGTATAGACAAATAGTTCCAATGTATAGACAAATAGTTTCTTTTTTCATTTGTTGTTGTTGTTGTTGTTGTTGTTGTTGTTTTTACTGTTAATTGAACCCGACTCTTACATCCTTGGCACTATATCCATCTTCTGCTGTGCTTGTGGAGGAGCTACCATGCTGAATGTCTACATGGACAACAAAACCAGGGAACTTCACTCATGAATTATGAGTCGGTGCCTTGGAAGCTACAGTTTAGACATTTACTGTTTGCCTCACCTAATGAAAATTTTCTTTGAATAGAAAACCACAAAAAGGAAGAAAAACAGGCTGGCAATCACCCTTGTATGGATACATTTATCTAAGTTTTAGATACCTTGATATCAGCCCCAGAGGTCATGGTTTTTGTAAAATGACCACCAGCAGCAGAAGACTTTATTTTTCAGAGTTTGATGTTTGAAGCTGGTGCATTAAGAGCTGGCAGAGAGGGCTTTACTCAGGCTGTGCCAAAAGAGAATGGTTGCTGGTGTATATGACAAGAGTGCATCTTCTGTTGTTCCCTCTTCTTCATAGCTCCTGGATGCATAACCCCTATACCAGTGTTTTTCAACCTTTTTTTTAATCTCATGGCATGCCTGAACCAATAGTTAAACTTCCATGGCACACTTAAATTATGTTGGTTAAAAAAAAAAAAAAAAAAAAAAAGAGTAAAACGAGGAATATACCTTTTTGATTTATTTATTAACACAAACAAAATGCACCATCATGTCAAAAAATAATTTATTATAATTTGTAATAAAAAGATAACAATTAAAATTCTTTTAAAAATTATTTAAATTTATTTTTCTGTTTCTTATAATTTAACATTTAATGAGATAACTCAGCTTGATATCTTTAGAAGATCTTCTTAGCAAGGCCAAATTTTAGACAGGCATACTCTTAAATCTTCTTCTAAGGATTTAAGCTGTGATAGGTTTTTGTTTTTAATATTATACATTGCATAAAAGCACACTTCACACAAATAGGATGTTGAGAATGGAAGAAGTACTTCTATTGCTTTTTTTGGTAATATTTGGAAATTCACCCTTGAGAGATAACCAAAAGGTTGTAATACCTGTTGTTGAATATTTTCATTGCAATCCTCTGTCATTTCTTATTTTTGTTAACTCTTCCTCTTAAATTTGCTGACATACACATACTTAAAACAGAGGGATTTATTGTACAATTCAGAAATACTGTGTCAAGTGTAGATGCAGGACAATGTTTTTCAAAATTGTGTACAATAAATCTAAAGTTTGTAAAATGTGTTCAATAAGATTTTTATACAGTTTCTACCTTTTCACTTGTTCAAATGTTTCTACTGAATTTTTTCTTTTAATCTTTTCCTTCTAGAGCAGTAATTTTTCTTTGAAACCTTTAATTTTATCTGTAGATGTGAGAATATCTTCATGATTTCCCTGCATACTCTTATTAAGAGTTTTCAAGCACTGAAATAAACTGCAAGAAATGCAACTCTGTTACACCAAACCTTGTCACAAAGTAAATCACCTAATTTAGAATATTGCATTTAAAAAAGGTTAATACTTCTTTTAATTCATAAAATCTTGATAGAACTCTTCTTCGAGATAACATCTCACTTTCACAAGCAATAATAGTTACATATGAGAAGCATCCATTGAGGAGCATAATTCTGTAAATAATCTTGATTCCAATGGCTTGCTTTTTATATAATTAATAATTTTAATAGTGTTATCTAGCATCTAGGACCTTTTGTAATTAAGGCACTAATGATTTTGACTCTAGCACTTCTATGTGTAGAAAACATTGTGTAAAAATACTTGTTGGATTCTTTTTTTGCACAATTATAACAAATCCTTTTACACCTCTGGATAGAGATGGGGCTCCATCTGCACAAATACATATGCAGTAATCCCAAGACAAGTTATTAGAATTAAAGTAATTATAGTTCAAAACAAAAGTATTTTGACCCTTTGTTGTTGTTTGTAATTATCAAGAAACTAAAATCTGTTCTATGATTTCTTCTTTGTAGACAAATATACTGATTGCTAAAAGTTAGGTTCAGTAGATTCATTCAACTAATTGCAAATATATACATACTTCTTTGAGGTGAGATATTACTTGAAATTCCATATTTTGAGATAAATACTTAACACACTGAGAAACTGTATTGTCTGAAAGCAGAATTTTTAAAATTTTCTTTTTGTATTTTTCTCCAAACTTTGTTTTTTATAATTCCACAGCAGGCTGGTAAAAATAATGGATTCTGTGATTGTATCAGATTTCATTTTTCTAGCTATGATTTCTGCAACTGCATAACTTGTTTCTTGTGCTTTATCTGATATTATTGCATATTTGGTACATATTTTTGCTTGTTTAATATTACTGAGTGCAAGTCATTTGAAATATTCAACCAGCTTTTTGCACAAGTGGAAATGTCTGAATTGTAAATATCTCCTTTAATTTGCTAGGAGCCATAGCTTCACTTGCTAACGTTTCAGCACAAATTACACATGTGGGATGTGGTGGATTTCCTTTACTACATATGAAACCAAATGATAAATAGTCATCATTATTTTGATGACTAATTGTTTTTAATTTAGTTGATGTGCTGGATGAAGTAGTATTTGACGCACTAACTCGTCTTCCAATTTTTGTTTCTTTACTAAAAACTTGTCCATTTTATTTGAATGCTGTGTAATAAATGTTTAAAAGGTCAAATTAAAAATAATAAAAAAAGTAAATAAACAATTCATACTTTTTCAGAAGAAATATAAGTATTAATTAAACATACTTGAAAAAGTGCCAAAACTAGGATTTGGGAGGTAATTGTATACAACCACTTCACTATTTCAAATCTAGACAGAACTGTACGACATGTTCAGTACGAGCTACATCTCCTTACTACTTCAGGCATAGTGAGCAACTGCTGAGTCATACGGCTTCATTCACTGAGATGATTTCAACATATATCTGTGTTCATCAGAAAATCCTTGTCAAATCATGCCATCTACGGACGTGTCTAGAAACCTTAATTTTGAAGGTTATACCCCACCCACTTAAGAAATAAGTCAGTGTTTCTTTATTGTAACAATAAAATATTTATTTATTATAACAATGATACATTCATATAATTAATTTAAAGATTTTAATTTTGATATGTATACTTACTGTTCTTTGAACTTCTTTTGAAAATAATTCAATTAAAGAGCTTTAAACATTTTTGCAACACACATAAGATCATTTCACAGCATACCACTTTAAAATCATTGCCTTATACCTTTATTTTCTTTTCTATTTTTGGTCTTTCTCTTTTGTTATTTTTGATTTTTGTTCTATCACCAAAAAATTGCTGATCGATTTTTATATGGGGCATATTTTATTGCTTTATTGTTATAAAATTTATATGCCATAAATATCACTCATCTGAAATGTACACATCATTTTTTTTTTTTTTTTTTTTTTTTTTTTGATACTCCTCATGTCTTCCTATCCCCTTCAGCCCTAGGCAACCACAGATCTTACTGCCCATATAGATATGCTTATTCTGGACATATCATATAAGTGAAATCATGTACTATGTCTCTCCTTTTGCATCTGGCTTCTTTTACTTAGCGTGATTTTGTCAAGATCCATTCGCATCGTAGCATGTATCAGTACTTCATTCCCTTTTATAGCTAAATAATATTCCATTGTATTAATGTTCCACATTTGTTTTTCTAGTCATCAGTTGATGAACATTTGGGCTGTTACGACTATTTTGATATCATAAATAATGCTGCTATGTACAAGTTTTTACATGAGCATCTGTTTTCATTTCTGTTGGTTATATACCTAGGAGTACAATTGCTGGGTCATAATGGTAGCTTAACATGTAACCTTTTGAGAAACTGCCACATTTATCCAAAGCAGCTGAACTATTTTACCTTTCCACCAGGAGTATATGAGAGTTTCAATTTCTTCATGTCCTCAACAATACTTGTTATTGTTATTGTATTTTTTTAGTTGTTTTGATAATAATTATCCTCCTAGGTTTGGACGTGGGATCTCATTGTGCTTTTGATTTGCATTTCCCTGAATGAATAATGATGTTTGAGCATCTTTTCATGTGCTTATTGCCTGTGTGTATGTCTTTTTTGATCCTTTGCTCCTTTTCAAATTCCATTATATTTTTATTATTGACTTGTAAGATTTTAAAATATATTTTGGACATGTTTGTCTTTTTAAGGATGATGCTTTAATAGTATATAATGTTTTCTGACAAGAATTTGTTGTTCTATTGGCGTTACATGCTTCATTAGCCCCTTTGCTGGGTATGAATGCCAGTAGAATCTCAATGGTCTTATGTTCTTTGCAAGAACATAAATTTATTGGAACTATATCAGAAGTTTACCATTTAAGTTCCTACCTCCTTATCTGAGACAAGAAGAATCTACATCTAAATTTACGTATTTTTTATTGTTTTGCTTTTTACCTTGGCTTGGTTGGGTTTGAGAACTTTTCTTTTTGTTTTTTCTTATGCAGACCTCAGTGGGATGGGGAGAAATGGGATGAAAATTGTAATAAAATAGTGAGCAAGCCTTGCTCACATCAGCATATTCGTGCTGACCTGTGTGATGGGTCAACTGGGTAAAGAAATCTCTCATTCAAAATTCTGGTATACTTCAAAATAGCAACAAGATATACCCAGTGTATATTTATTTATGTTTGGTCTCTATTACTTGTATGTGAGCCAGTGGGCATAAATAATACTGTTCTCTACCTTTTTTTAAATTTTTTTTTTGCAATTTATATTAGTGATTTAAAGATAAAATAACCTAAAGTGAGAAATCATGATATTTCATGTAAGAAGAACAAGAAAAGGTTTTAAAATGCTGTAGACCTGAGTTTCAACTAGTGATTTTGCCATTTTTAGCTATGTGTCCTTATGCAAGTTACTTTGCTTCTCTGAGTCTTCATTTCTTTATTGATGAGGTATATAAAAACCCACCTTCATAACTTGTTGTGAGGACTAAAGGAAATAATGAAGGTAAAGTCTCTGATGCTCCTGTTGTCAACAAACACCTATTGTGATAGGTACTTAACTAAGCTAGTTACTAATTTGTATTTTAGGATAGAGATAAGTAGGTTTATGAAATTGTACACTAATGGTATAGTTAAACCTGGAATGATGGTATAGAATCCATAGACAGAATAGTCTAGAAAATGAAAGGGCTTTGAACATGTATTATCTGCTTTATCTAGGCATACTTGATTTTAATCTCAATAGTGTTTTCTCCTGATTATCTCATTTTCTGAAGAAATTTCTGGCAAGACATTTCTTGCCATAATAATCTCTTATATACTATTTTGTGCTTTGAGAAGTACTTAATACTCTTTATTTCACTGTATATTCATAAATATCCTCCAAAGCAGGTGTTTAGTCAACATCAATTCCATTTTTCAGATGAGACAACTGAGGCTCAAGGACATAGAGTTACTTATCTTAATTCCCACAACAGTTCAATGACAAAGTCTGAACTAATTCCCAGTCTTATCTCCCAACATACCTCTTTTTCTCCCTCCTTCCATGATGAGAAGGTATTCTTTTGCCAGCCTTTTCTCTTGAAGGTCCTTTTAAGTGGCTTACCTTTAGCAAGGTTTTTCATGTTCCATATCTGCTAGTGTGCCTACAGCATTGTCATTGAATATCTTATTATTTCCAGTGGTCCTGGTAAGCAGCTCTGCCTTCAGAGGTTCACTGAAAACTGTGGAAGAGACTGTAGAAGATTGAGTGGGCAGACATCAATCACTTTCAGGGCTGGTTGACTCTCTGTTGAAGCTATTTGCCAGGCTACTTTGTATTACTTAAAAGCACTACTTCAGAATAATACCTGGACATTAAGATAGGTACATTGAATAAAGGAAGGACTGTGGGCTTGGGTGGAAAATATGGTAGATGTTGGTCTTCTATTATTTTCTTTAATGTCAGGCAAGCAGTCCTTGCAATGCCATTTCAATAAGTATTATATAATGTGAAAGATACTGTTAATAGATTTCCAACATGAAGCTCATAAATCTGGAAATCTCTGTCATCCTAGGAACATGAAGGAAAATTTATGAGCTTCAGATTTCTATGCATCTATTAAAGCATATTTAATCTGCTTCAAGCTTACTCTCACTGGCTTGTTTACTCTCACTTTCTCTCTCTCTCTCTCTGTTGATGTCATCAATGCAAACCTTTATAATTTCTAGTCTGTTCGTTCAGCCTTTTACAAAACAAAAGCAGTACCCCAAAGGGTTGAAAGAGTTTGTCTGGTTTCTTCTGTGAGTGAGTGGTGTCATAGGTTGTCATTTTATTCCTCTTTCTCACAGTCGGCATATAATTCTGCCACCCAGTCACTAATGGCATGGGCTTTTTTGGTCTTTTTTTGGCCTTTCTTCGGCCACCACTCATCAATTATTCTTGCACATAATTGTCAGATCTTGCTTCCTGAATTCCATGGGAGTTCTTATTTTGTCTTAAGCAAATGACTGTCCTTTCCTTATAGTTCCCCAAGGGAAAAAAGGCATCTACAGGGGAAATTTAGTATTTAGTTTCTTATGGCTCTGGCAGAGATTTCCTCCCGAGCCCTAGCAACAAACAAACAAACAAACCAAAAACCAAACAAACAAAAAGAAACCCTTCCTTCCATTTGCCCTTTATAGTGTTTACAGTGGAAATGTAAACAAAACAATAATAACTATACAGGGTGTCCATAAAGTTCGTGTACAATTTAAAATGGATAAGTTCAATAACTGTCCATTTTAAATTGCACACGAACTTTATGGACACCTTGTATTGCATAATAGTGACTTCTACGAGTAGTCATAAGCTTTGTCAAAAGTATACAGATAGTATCATATCCATTCATTCAGCTATTGTTCAAAAAGAGCTATGAATATTAATCTTGTGATAATTATATACCATTGTATGGAAACATAAAATACCCTTTGTACTGTTACTATTTTTCTCACCATTGGATGAAAAGTTGGTTCCTAGTTACTCATTTATGAACCTGAATGTTCAGTGTACATTTTACTGAATCTAAAGGTATCATCTTTGCCTGGCTATTCCCATGACTAGTCTTTCTGATCTCAGATTAAAAGCCTCCAGAGTCTTTAGTGAGGCCTTCCCTCACTACTCTATTTCAGTCTGGTTCTCCCATCATTTCCTGTCATAACATTCCTTATGTTTCCTTTGAAGTACCTAATCCAGTTTGTCATTATGAGTGAGTGTGTTTCTTCAGTTGCTTATTATCCATTTTCTCCACTAGATTGTCAACTTTATGAGGGCAGAGACCATCATATTTTGTTCCCTGCTGTCTACATTCCCAGCACTATCAGAGTGTTTGGCAAATAGAAGATATTCAGTAAATATTTGCTGAATGAATAAACCATAGGAAGATTTCATATTTTAACTTTTAGTTGAATAAGTCTAAGCCAGGAATTGTCAACTTTGGCTGCACATGAGAATCACTAACAGAGGTTTGAAACAATGCCTAGACTATCCCAATCTATTCATTTTCATAATCTCCAGGTCTAAACTTAAAAATACATACATTTTTATGGACTATAAGTGTTTCGAGTGCATGGCCAGGGTTATGAACCACTGGATTAACAGTGTAAAATTAACTGGCTATATGACTTCAGACAAGTCACTTCATTTCTCTCTGACTCCAGTTTCCTCACCTGTAAAGTAGAAATGTCACAGTGTTGTTTGCATTATTTATGTAAACTATTATTGGTCTAATGTCTAGCAAGGCACTTAGCACGTGACAGGTACTCATTGAGTGTTACTATTAGTCAGTGTCAACTCAGTCTCTGTCTTCTCTCTTCTCCTCCTCTCCTCTTCCCATCTGTCCTCTCTCCTCTCTCATAGTTTCAAGATTAATATAGCTCAACAAACCTTTGATCCATAATGGTATTTCTAGAATATATCATGAAAAATGAGCCAAATTGCCTTGAAGAAGTTTTTAGGTACCTCTTATAGAGTGTGATATTTTAAGAGGCATGAGACATTGTTAATAAATTTCAATATTGAAAAAAATAACATTAAATATTTATAAAGTCACAAGGAAAAGAATTTATATGATGCCTAAACTTAGGAAGTTGTATCATGTTTAGACCTTGTTTTCAGAATGTGGCTCTCATTCCTGATCTTGTATGTAACTGTAGTCCTTGTCTTGGCCCTCTGTAGGGACAGGATTGTTATTATTATTCATTTAAAATAACACATTTACTAATGATAACCACCTATATTTTTTGAGCATCTCCTTATATGCCAGCCACTGCGATAGGCATTTTGTAGTAATCCTCATGATCTTTAAGATAGTTGATATTATTATCCCCATTTTATAAATGAGGAAATTGATCTCAAAGAAGTTAGTTTACATACCCAGTAAGTGGTTAAGCATAGACAGGATAGGGAGGTGTGAGAAAAGAACAAGCAGTCTCCATAAAGGTTTTCCTTCCCCTACCCAGCACAACAGAGATGATAGAGTTATTTATTAAAGAGATAGTACAATTTTATAAAATTCCAGGAAGGAAGAATATACAGTTCCCAGGTACTGGAGTGAGCATAAAAGTACCAGTACCTGGCTTGTCTTGGGGTTTAGACTAATCTTAAATCTTTTGCTACCCAAAATCTTGATCTCATTTGTTTAAAAGCCCCTCCCTGTCATGAAAATGCACTTTGAATTTAAGTAAGTGCCAAAAACTGATTCAGTGAAAGTTAGTAAACTTTACACCTTTTTAGGATAACATCTGTTTTGGAAAACTCTAGTGATGAATGTATGTACACATGTTGCATCTCTTCTTATTTTTATTACATTTCTTGGCTATGCAAATGTAATGGGCTCTTTGGAAGAAAGGTTCATTAACTACCAATCCAAAGACTAAATTTCGGGTGGTGGCTATGGCTCAGTGTAGGGCGCTGGCCCCATACACTGAGGGTGGCAGGTTTGAACCTGGCTCCAGCCAAACTGCAACAAAAAAATAGCCAGGCATTGTGGCGGGCACCTGTAGTCCCAGCTACTCGGGAGGCTAGAACAAGAGAATTGCCTAAGCCTAGGAGCTGGAGATTGCTGTGAGCTGTGACATCACAGCACTGTACCAAGGGCAACAAAGTGAGACTCTGTCTCTTAAAAAAGCAACAACAAAAACAACAACAGCAAAAACCAAATTTCCTAACATTTATCTCTGCCTCTTTTGACTAATGACCAGAGCATCAGCACATAACACTGTTTTGTTCTAAAATTATCTCTGCATCACACTGATCAGGAGACTTGGCATTTCCAGAGCCCTTGTATTGGAACTTCCTTGTTGGTTACCTTGATCAGGTGATTTTTTTTAAAAGAAAGAGAGTGCTTGATAAGTTTTATCTTTGGCAAAGGAAAGCTTGTGGACTCAACTGTAAGTAGACAGAATGGCCTGTGATTTTATCTGTTTCAGTCATTGTTTATACCCAGATCCTTTTGAGGGGACTGACACTTTAAGCCTTTTTATCTACTTTGTGGTCTGGTGCTGGTTCTCAGTAATGAGTGTGCTTCAAAATCTCCTAGAGAATCAAAATAATTATACTGGTTCATATTCCTAGAAATTATAATTTATTTGGTCTGTCATGAAGGCCAGGAATCTGTATTTTTAAATTTTACTGAAATGAATTTGATAGTATATATAGCTTTAATTGATAACCTTGGCTGAACTTGTCCACTCCTCTAATCCCTGTGATATTTCCCCAAGGTGACATTTAAGATGGACTTCAAAGAACAGATAATATTTGAATATTAAATCATGGGTAAAACGTGAGGATTGTCCACATGAAGGGAATTTGGAAGAAAAACTTGCAAAAATATGGGAACAGCTAGAACTTAGAATTTTTTCCCAAAGAGAGAAGTGGCAGCTTCATCTCCAGTCATTGTAAACAGCAATGCCCATGCATGAAAGGAAAATAAGTTGTGCTCATCAACTTAGAATATCTCTGTAGAGAACCCTTGATACACCTCTCTGCTTATAAAGAAAATCTTAACTATAAAGGCAATATACTTATGAGCCATAGACCACTGTGAAATCTCTGTTTCCAGCTAGAGGCCTTGAAAAGGAAAATAATTAGTTCTTTCTTCAATAGAGCCACTTATTAGTTTTTTTCTATTGTAGATACCTCCAGAAGAACCACATTCTGTTTAAATGCTTCATTTCAGTTGATTTATGTAAAAATTACAAAGCTTCTCAAGTGGTGTTTCTTTATGAGACAGTGATGTCCAGTTCTGTTTCAAAGGTCAGGAGTCATAGGATAAAAATGCTACTAGCTACAACAGCTTTTTGATATTGTGTGTGGCCATTACATTGCCATAGGACTGCAAAACTGTGAGTGCTTGATTTGTATTTTTTTGTTGTTGATGGATGAGTCTGTGTTTATACTGATGGAGCAATATGGGAGGTAGTTTTACACTGTGAATCAAGATGTTGGTTTTTAATGTTAACAGTGGTCACTCTGCAAATCACACTGGTTCTCCTTTAGATAGATACCTACTCAGAGTCAAGTATTTATGTACTTTTCATCATAATCATAGTACATACCAGATGTATTAAACAACCCCAAAGAAAAAGATTAAGGTTCAAGTACTGCTCAGAGTGTAATCATTGTTGGTATATAATGCCCCACCACCAAGAAGGTGTGAAGAGTGAATTGTTTTATCTCTGGATCCTACATCTGGCAAGTAGAATTTAGGGATTCACATGTGACCTATAAATTGTTCAGTACTGCCTGACCCTTAGGCAATCCTAGTGGAGTTTTGGGGTGTCAGTGCTATTTTAATGGTGAGGACATGCCCACAGACTACTCCTAATTTATGCTTCCTCACGTAGCAAGTTTAGTTTGTTGTTAGGACCATGGAGAAATGAATTAACAGAGATAAAAAAAATGGGAAAGGAGTCTTGTTTAATCACTCCCTGAACACTTTCTGGGTGTAGCATATGTTAATACTTAGTAGGAATCCTGGAGAAGAATATGTAGTGTCCACGTCCACTGTTCACTGAGCCCCCCCTCTTCAATCAGAAACTCCTCATCTCCCTTATTCTACACATTTATAGACCCATGGGACAATTCATAGATGAGGGAAAACTTGAGCTAGATCTTAAAAGATGGAGTTGGATTTTAAGGCAAGAGTTGTAATAGAAGGTCCAGACAAAAGACTGGCTATGATCTTTGCAAAGGAACATTAATTAGATAGGCTCTGGGGGGGAGATCTCAAGTAAATACTTACAGAGATAAGATTAAAGAAAAGTAGCTTTGAGTCTTGATCCAGGGGGAGATCCTAAATATGTTGACTATTGAAAGAGTACTTGACTTGGATTCAGATAATTCTGGATTTGACTTCTGGATTTGCCATTTATAAGAATTTGGGTAAGGACTATTTATTTAAATACCTATATACTCGAGTATAAGCCGAGTTTTTTTGGCACAAAATTTGTGCCAAAATACCCCGAACTCGGCTTATACTCGAGTATATTCGGTGCGCGCGCATCTAATCAAATGCACGTAGTCTCCAGTCGTCTTCTGCCATCTGCTTGAGGGGGCGGTTTTCTGCACTTTATTTAAAGTTTTACAGTTGTTGTTGCTAGTTTACAGTTTTTCTTTAGCAATAAATATTGAAAAGCATTTAACCTACTGATTCCTCGATTATTGTAATTGTTTTGGGTATATATTTTTATTTTTGAAATTTACCAGTGGCTACTGCATTTTCCACCTCGGCTTATACTCGAGTCACTAAGTTTTCTCAGTTTTTAGGGTAAAATTAAGGCTTATACTCAAGTATATACGGTATATGGTTTATGGATCCTAGCACTGAGTAAATCCTAGTATCTTGAATCTAAGAAAATTCACTTCCCTGATTTTCTATTGCCAGATGGACCCCCTTCCTTGGATAACTTGTGAACATTTGATAACCTTTTCTCAGGAATCAAGAGGAAGAGAGGTTGGAGAAAATGTAAAAAACAAAAAGGCATATTTCTATTTTTCTCATATTATCTTCCAACTTTCCCAGCCTTCTTTGTTTGCAAGGCTGAGGTCTTTCGCCTTTAGTTATACTCATTTCTATATTAGACTGTGAGCAGCATTATTTTCTAGTTTTCATCCAACTTTGGAGGGCATGAACTCACAGTAACCTCACTGGAATCATTTCAGCAGTGAGAAATTATCTCTCTTGTGTAAAAGTATGTGTTGATAGCAAAATATTTTAACTTTTTGTAACATGTGCCTTAGTATTCTTTATCATTTAGTAACAGCATTATTCACAACAACAACAAGCAGTATAGACTGAGTTTCTGTTGGGTGGAACAGTGAAGTGGATCATTACATAATATAACTTGTCATTTGTCTTTCTTCACAAACATTATCAATTAACTCAGCTCAATAAATCACTTGACAATCTGTGGTGAACATTAATATAACTCACTGATGGGCCTCATCTGTTTGTTGTCCCTGTGAAGACATATCCTTGGAGTGAGAAATCTGAAGTCACTTAGCACTTGATGTTGCAGTACAGTGGTTAATGAAGCCAGGACACTAGGGCTTTGAGTTATGCCTGAGGCATCTCTCTTCCCTTTTGCTCCATGACTACAATCTACCTTGCTACCAGTGATCAGCTTTAGGAATCACTTATCAGTATTGGTCCCAGTGTTTGGAGATGGGGGAAGAGCATGTGGATGGATCAAAGAAGCCCATAGGGAGTAATCAGCTCACAATACAGCCAGTGAGCTCTGTTGTACTCAAAGCTCATAACTCACCACTTGTACTATATGGATAACAGCAGTCCCTCTATAATTTTGTGTCAGCACTTGTCTTCTGTGAAAAACTAAGAACATTCATGAAGGACATCATTGGTATCTACACATATTTCCATCATATCTTCAGACTCTTTATTTTGTCCATTTCTTGCAAGTCTTCCTTGTTCTCATCTGTCTATTCACTCTTCCTACTGTGGAGCTTGTTGGATTTTCCCATGGGTGCTTGTATTTTAATAGAAGATTGGTGAACAACAGAGAAGGCCTTTAAAATCAAAAAGAATGAAGTACTTAGGGTGGTATTTCAAGAAGTAGCTAATGTGTGAGGTAGATATTTTTGGGGAAAATAATCTTCCATGTCCCTCTTAAATCATGGCTGGAGATGATAGCCTCTTTCACCTGCATGTAAAAGTATTTAATTTCTTTCTACTTTTTATCCTCTCCTTCCCCCAAACACACAAAAATACACACTCCCTGTGCTTCAGACACACTTCTTATTGCTTCCTTTCACTTCTCTGTTGCTTTGCATATTCTGATCCTTCTGCTTAGTTTGCCTTTTTCCTTTGTTTCATCTGGAGATACTTCATTTTATATGTCACGTTTCTTACTTATGTCAATTTTATCCATACCTCCTTTGCTGTGATATCTGTGTGAGGAAGAAAATGGCTTCTTCACTACTGGGTATCATGTCCCTGGCATAAGGAGGGCAATCCATAAATGTTTGAAGGTATAGTGAATGACTTAATGAATGGCCTTCAACTGTTTAGGCTTCCAGTTTTCCTTCTGAAAAGAATATCCAAATGAAAACTACTAATTTTAGAAGATGAAGTTAGATAGTCGATTGGTGCATGCAGAGAACAATTATTATTGAGGCATTATGGAGGTACATAGTTCTTGTGTTGAGTTCAGTGTAAGAGTGGCCCCACACATAATCAAAATACATTCTAGACTCAGTTGTTACAGAGTTGTCCCTGGTTGTATTGCTTACTGGGTTAAGAAATGACACTTCTAGCTGGGTGTGGTGGCTCACACCTGTAATCCTAGTACTCTGCGATGCAGAAACAGGCAGATTTCTTGAGCTCAAGAGTTCTAGACCAGCATGAGCAAGAGCAAGACCCCCATCTCTATCAAAAATTAAAAAAAAAAAAAAACTGGCCAGGCATTGTGGTGGGCACCTGTAGTCTCAGCTACTTGGGAGGCTGAGGCCAGAGGATCTCTTGAGCCCAAGAGATTGAGGTTGTTGTGAGCTATGATGATACCATGGCACTCAATACAGAAAGACAGAATGAAACTGTGGGGGGGGGGGAGAGAGAGAGAGCAAGAAAAGAAGGAAGGAGGGAGGGAGGGAGGGGGGGAGGGAAGGAAGGAAGGAAGGAAGGAAGGAAGGAAGGAAGGAAGGAAGGAAGGAAGGAAGGAAGGAAGGAAGGAAGGAAGGAAGGAAACTTCACTATTTGGGGGCTTATTAAAAGGGTGAGGATTCACTACAGTCAATTTATTTGTTGATTGCCTTGGCTTGGTGAGAATAGTAGCACCCCTGTACTTTTCTGTAGCTCAGCCATTTATAAGATACTTCCTTTCTATTATATTTAATACTCATAACAACCTTATAAAATAGGTATTCTAATTTTCCAGATGAGGAAACTAAGACTTAACTAGGTGAAGTTAGTAGTTTAAGCTAATACAACTAGGAAGTATTAGAGACAGGAGTTGAACCAAGGTCTTCCTAGCCCTATTCCATTACTCTGTCTACTGGAACACACTGGATCTGCCAGAAGGCACTAAAGTCAGATGGGGAATGGCACGGTATGTGTGACATTTGCCTAAATGTGTACATACTTAGCAAAAGCCAGCCACAATTGATGCTGGTTAAGTATTCAGTAATGTCCATTCTATTTATTTGGCTACCTATATGCTTTCCACGGGAAAGGCAAGCTAGGGCAAGTGCAGACAAACAGCCATAAAGTTTGGGTGCTTGCCTTTGAAGCTAGGCTGCTTGTTTGAAAAACACACTTCTTAGTGATAGAAGATGGTTTTACTATAGATTCTATTTATTACTGCATTTACATGGATAGATATCTTCTAAAGAACTGTTGAAAATATGTGTGAGTCCTAGAATATTTTCTGATTTAGGCAGTTTCATTGAGCATCATAACCACATTTGGCTTACTAGAGAATTCTACTAGAATGCTTATGGGAAGGCTGCCTGGTTTAATGAAAAAAAGAATGGACTTTGAAACTAGTTGGATTGGGGTTATATAGTCACTCACAGGGTGACCCTGGGCAAATTATTTGACTTTTCTGAACTTCACTTTTCTTATCTTTTGCCTAATTGGTGTGAGAATGAAAATGGCAACAGGCACATAGAAGGCATTCAGTAAATATTACTTCTCTACTTCCCTTACCCCAGTTCTGTCCCCCACAGCCATTAGTTACCACAAACAGACATTCAGGAGTCTGCTTACTGCTCTATGCTGAAATGCATAGCTCCTTGCAAGGACTGATTATCTAATTTGATTCTTTTCAAGGCCCCCTGTATTCCACCCCACCCTCCAAATTCTGGGGCTTCTAAAGTGGGCAGGTACAGGATGTTCTGTGGAACATCCAAGGCTATTACTCAATCTCCTGGCCAACATTACCAATTGCTCTTTGCACATGCTCCATAGGAAAGCATACTCCAGGTCTTGTAACCCATGTGTGTGTCATGCACTGTACTGCTTCTTATACCCAAATTCATCTCAAGGGTGAAAAGACCAGGCTCAGACTTGCCCTGGGAGAGGATTCACCAAGCTTTCTGTGTCCCCACACTGTTTAGTTAAAAAGTAGCTGCTTCACATTCGTTGGGCGTTATATAGACTAGAATCAAAGTGATTGGTAGTGCCATCTGTCCTCAAGATATTCCAAAGCACTTTGCAAGGCAATGTGACAATTACTCAGGCCACATAGGCCAGTTCATCAGCTACCACCTAGCACTTCAGAATTAATCATGCTCAGCCTGGTATCATTAAGCAAGCCTGTTTTCATTGGAAGAACAAGAGAGGGAGGGAATGTTAGCTAGCAGTTCCCCCATGTACCCTTTATGAAAGTGCCCTTGGCTCTTCAAATTTCACCTGAATAACCAGCTCAGAAGAATTTTCTTTATCAAAGTGTAGAATATGATAGTGCCAAGCTAATGCCAGGTTGATGCCTAGGACATTGACCAAGTAGGCTTGGTCTAACAATTCCCCCCCCCTTCCTTTTCCCCTTTACATTCTTTTTCTACCTATCTTTCTTCTTTCTCCTTCCTCATCTCTGGTGTGTTCTTGGGTAGAGGTCAACCAAGGGGTGGACAATGTGTCATTTTATGATGCCCTTTACTCTGTCTACCTTTCTCATCCTTCACCATATATTAGCAAGGACAATTTTTGGAATTGAAACTACAATAGCATCCTGGGTTTCTTTTCCTTAAGTAGCATTCAACACACTTGTAACTACATGTTTGAATTTGCCTTTTTTATTCTATGAAGTTTCATGAAGGCATGAGCCATGTTTGTCTTGATCACTCTCTTGGCAAGCACATATATCAAGTTCTCAAAAAAAGTCAGCTAACTGTAAATTAAGTATTTACAGACTATATTGCTAGCATCTTATATCCCTCCTGCCTTAATTGTAAACAATCTACTCCTCTACTTATAGGTTATCTTGTTTTCATTTCCATATTCTCCAGAGGAAACCTTAGCCCAAGACCTTGCAAAAAGTGTGTTTGTTAAAATAAAACCAACCTCCCCTCCTCTAGGATTTCTAATTGGTAAGAATTAGAGATTAGACTTGCATTGGCCTTTGTCCTTATTTTCAATAGAGTCCTCTTTTACTGTTTTATTCACTGCTGTGTCCCATGGTGGTCCCATATAGAAAATTTTGTCATTGATACACATTTTGATGGCAGACTCAATCTGAGTAAACCTGAGAAAATTGAGCCTTCCCCCTCTGCCTCCCAGAGATCAGTGCTTGTGCCTTTCCTAAAAGAGAATTATAGGAGCACTCTCAAGAAAGGGTCCTAAGATTATAAATGGCAGCTGTGCTTTTAGTGTGCAGGTGGGTGAGATACAGGAAGCCATTTTCTCCCACCTTTCCTCCCTTACTTACATAGTGGCAGGGGGTTGGGGGTGGAGTTGAGCGTGATGGGGGGAACTATAGCCTCAAGCATGCTCTGTGGTTCCTGACCCTGGATGAGTGAATATTTGGTATATTCCAATGCATAAGCTTAGCATCTGTGTTGCCCCTCCCATTTGAAGTTGGATATTTTGAAAAGATAAATTTGGGTCTTTAAGAAACCTATTTTGGTGCTTTCCCTTACAGTTGATGTTTGAGCTTTTTAAAGCTACCAGGTACAAAGTACCAATACTCTTATTCTTTTATCTTTCATTCTGGTTATATTTTTTTCCCTGGTGTTTGATGATGATTAGCAGGAGCCTCATTGTTTTTACCCCTGGCCAAGTATGGAGCCAGGCCATAACATAAAAGATTATGGGAACTCAAGGACTAGGTTGGGGTAGGGGAGGTGAAAGTTTCTTTCCTTCCAGTATTGAGCAGAAAGAAGAACTTTGATCTCAGTGTGAAAGCCTTGAATTGTCACATATATCACACTGGTGAGACACTAGTTCTTTGATGTAATAGCACTTGCTCAGGTTCTCTCATCTGAAGATCTGGGGTCATGAGCTGGCTATACCATTTACTGATCTCAGACATGTGATTTAACCTCTTTAAACTTTGGTTTTCTTCATCTGTAAAATGGAAATGATGAAAATAATTACTACCTCAAAGGAACTAATAATTACTGTCTCACTATGGAGAGAATTCAGTCAGAGAAGGGACAGGGAAGCAATTTGTAAATGAAAAAAAAAGATATTTTGATCTAAAATACTATTATTCATTTTCTAGCATTCAAATTTTCTATCAAATAAAAAAATAAAACAAACAAAAGGCCAATACAAAATAAAAATAAAATGCTATTATTATTTTCTTTTCTTTCTCTATTCTCCTAACACTCTCATTTTCTTGTCTTTTGTATAGTATGGATGATTTAGATTCAAATATGGACAGAGGGATGGACTAAATGACTCCTTAAGATTTCTTCAGTTTAGGAATTTGTAAACTGTGCTTTCTCCCTTTCCAGACTATCCCAAGTAAGAAAATCATCTTTTAAGACAGAGTAGAAATCTGGAACTCATCAGTTTTGATAATGTCTCTTAAAATGTAATTGGAGATAGTGCTCTTCCATTAAGTGCTGGTGTCTGACCATTGTTCAAATAAATACTAAAATGTAAATGACAGGAAATTGGCTGTATTCTGAATCCTATTTTTACTTGAAGTAACAATAAGTCTGTAATGGTCACTGTGACCTTTGATTTGCTGTTTTCTGCAACCTCAAGCTTGTCCCAGGATTCTTCTTCTGCTTATGAATTTTATTTGGGGTTTCTTCCAGGTATCAGATTAAAGTTTAAGCCAGCCATGTGTATGTGCATGGGCTGTGCGCCTGAAAGAAATTAGTCTGGGGGGGGGGGATCAAAACTACAGGCTAAAAGCAAGCATGCTGCTAGAAATAGAATTTAAGAACACAATTTAACTCTGGGCCTGGAAAAGTGACCTGTCAACTTGTTACAGTTGATACCAGTAAGTGTAGGATGGGTTGCTGGAAAATTATGCTGACTGGCTAATCAGGAGAGAATAGGGTCAGAATTCATGTCTCTGTAAGGCTGAGGGGAAAAAAAGTGAAATAACATACATAGAGAAAAATTAGTTTAAAGATTACAGTATATCACATGTTAGAGTGTGAAAAATAAACTGGAGATTTTTACTTCTGAATGTATTTTTAATATACTCCTTTCATCTCCAAATGCAGCAGGTTTGGTTCCTTTCTCCCATCACTCTGCCCACAGCAGATGAAAGCTAAATCCTTAGATGGGTAGATTTTGCCCCTTGGTGATGCACTGTGCCCCCTCTTCTATCCCAGTAAGGCCCAAAAGGGCTCTCCAAGAGGAAAAGCTCCTGAGGATACATTTCTATTCAGTGAAAGTGAGTAAGGAAAGTCATGTTTTAGAACTGTTATTCAAACCGAATGTCCTCCAAGGGGCTTGGTAGGATGCTTAGGGAATAGCTGTGAGATGAAAATCCCAGAACATTGTTGCAGCAGTGCCATACCCCAGTTTCCCTCACACTTGTTACCAACCCCTCTTTTGTTACCACCACTGCCACCATTGTAAAATAATCTCTTTCCTTAAATAAGTAAGACATCGGATCTTCTAAATAACTGAAGAAGAGCACTCTAAAAGAAACCTCAGTGAGAATATTTTCTTCACTTAAGGGATGATTCTCTATGCAGAGGTAGAGTAGAGGATGTGGAAAGAGACAGAATCAAGCTGAGATGCATGGTGAATTTAAAAGTCATTATGTCTGTGTATAAAACTAAGGTAATGTGTTCAAAAGTGATTCTTTACTGATGTAGAGCCCACTGGATACCTTACTGTTACCTTTGACTGTAGGTTTATTAATAAAGAACTTGAAATCAGCCATGCTAGTTTTGTGTGGGGATGTGAGAATTCACAGACACTGCTGCAGGTTCGAGCTGGAAGAAATCTGGGCCAAACAGTAGGTGAGAGTATAAACTCTACAGATATTTTACATGCTAAGAAAGCACACTACAGGACAATCCAGGTTTATGCAAAGGCTTGATTTGGGAGCCATTATTCTCATTTTCACTTTCTTAAAATATTTTGAATAAGGTGCCTTTTAAACAGGAAGTTCCCTGAACACACTTCAAATATGGTCTGAATTATATACATTTAAGGAATTCCTAACTTTCTGGGAATATCTTTACTGTATAAAGACACAAAATTCTTGACCTTACAGAGAAAGATGTGCCTCCCCTTCATAAATTTGTTATTCCTTGAGAGATGGTAAAATGAAGTGTTCACATATCATATCATGTTCCCTGTTGATTTCTTTTCTTATTTTAGTAGTATATTCCTAGAGAAAACTTTTTTTTTAATCTACTAGGTATGATAGGTGAGGCTGAAGAGGAATCTATTTAAGGTATGCCAATATCAGTAACTTATAAAGATTTTTGTGATATTCTTATCACTCCAGACCTTTGAGTATATTCTAAGGGGAATAGTTAACTACTTCTACAAACAGCAGTGAATCATCACTGGCAACAAATTTTTGGTGCTTCTTTTTTGATAGCAGAGCAGTTTGTGTAGGTTTTAGAAGAGCAAAACTAAGAAAGTCCGAGGAAATGCTAGTCTAGCATTTCTATTTTTAAAAAAACAACTAAATTAGTGCCAAGGAGCAAGAATATAATCTAACCACCAAAAAAATATAAAATGTAACTATTACTTTGATAATGCTATTCTAAACCTATCAACTTCAGTTCATTGCCACCCAGCTGATTTAGGAATCCAAGTTCCAGTGTTTCATTACTGTTAACACTATTGTTTTACTCTTCAGCATAGTTCTTAAAAGGCACACTGTCATAAATTCCCTTAGCCTCCTTCATATTTGATTTCTTTTGAAACTTTTTACCTTTTCACTGAAGCCCAAATGATCCTTTCTCACATAGGCCTTTATCTTTAACTTCTCTGGAATCTTTCGTTTACTTGAGTTTCTGAAGTTCTACACTTGGCTCCTATAGGTCTGTCATAATTGGTTCTAGTCATAAGTTTTAAGTGATTTCTCAGTAATGTGATTTTTTTAAAATCCAGGCCATTTTGTCAGACAGATAGCAGAATTGTAAACCATTTTATAAAACAATGACAAATATGCATGAATTTTCCCTCAATTATAAGTGATTTTCCTCAAAAGTCTAATGTCTTTATAACATTAACATGTTTTTGCAACTCACAGGAAAGTATAACTTTCATTTTTAGAAGGCACATCATAAATCTAAGGCAGTGGTTAATTAATTTGTCCAGATTGTTTCAGAAAAGTGACTATTTCTATCTATTCACTTAACCCCAGGCATCATAAGCCTTTAATCAGAAGAACTGAGGAATGATTTGGTGATTTTAATGTTTTGTCAAGCTCTGGGAAAAGAACCATTTCCAGTGTACTGGAGAAATTATGGCTATTTGGAGCTGATTTTACCATAATATATGTGGTTAAACAACAGCCTCCCTCCAAACAGACAAGTTTTTATATGTAGTAATATTTTTATTTAATAAAATGAAACAATTACTTTCATTGTGAATAACAGAAATATTTTAACAAGGCAAGCACCTTTACATTAGCATTAGCAAACTAAACCAAATAAAAACGTTATAGTGGTGGTTAGTTTTTTTAAGCAATTACAACAATAACAACAAAAAAAATCTCTGCAGAAATTGTCATCCTAATCAGTATGAAGACTAAAAATATTGACTGAAGGGACCAATTCAATCTTCAGCTTCTATTTCCTATCTCCTAGTAATTATAAAATGAAAAGCTTTCCTGCCTTTTCAGTTCCTAACCAATTTTCCAATATAGAATAGAACAGATTACAAAGGAAGACAATTACCATGCAGGGGTCCTCAAACTTTTTAAACAGGGGGCCGGTTCACTGTCCCTCAGACCGTTGGAGTGCTGGACCATAGTTAAAAAACAAACAAAAAACTATGAACAAATTCCTATGCACACTGCACATATCTTATTTTGAAGTAAAAAAACAAAACGGGAACTAATACAGTCACACCGCCTCATGTGGCTCACGGGCCATAGTTTGAGGACCCCTAAATTCTGTTACATCAAAGTGGGCCTTACCAGGGCTTGAACCAGTCTCTTCAAACATTCTGAGCAAACAGGTTTGCTTTTAAAAGTCTTAGTTTGAGTACTTAAGAGAGCACTGTGGAAGGATTGTTGAGGGTGCTATTGTCACAGCTAACTTTTCTTCAGTAATTAAAGACTTAGAAAACTCTCATAATGAATATTGACAAATTTAATAACAAAATGAGCTTGGAAAAAAAAAATCATGGCCTTCCATGACCTCTTTTAAAAGCCTTTTTAGAAAGATTGTGGTACTGTATTATCTGTAAATACTGTAAAATAGATAGTAAACCTTAGTTATATCTTAGTTTTTTAAAGTTATCTTTATACATCAGTATAACTTAGATGAAATTTCTTTTAGATTTAAATGACTTTTTTCTTTATTATTTTATTATAAGTTGCTGTGCAATTCACAAAATTCATTAGAAATATTTTAGACTTCCTTAGTTCATGAAGTTTCTGAGTTGGCAATGGATTTTAGAGAGAGGATTATTCTGTCTTCTTACTTAAATTCAAGCAGCAGAAGCCTTTAATTGTTTATTTTAATTACTGTAGATAAATTTTTCCCTTTTCTTGTGCAGGAATGTGAAGAACTTTACTTCTTTTTCTCTTCTGCTCTGCATACCCTTTTTTTTGTTTGTTTTTTTTTTAAATGCTTCTAATTTTTCTGAAGCAAAATATTTTAAAGAAAAGAACTAAAACACACTATTAAATTATTACTAGAGTAATATAGCTCAGCAGTTCTTGACTGGGTTTGAATTTGGCCCCCTTCATCTGGGATGTTTAGCTGTGTCTGGAGACATTTTTGTATAGACTTTGGGCATGGAATGGAGACAGTGCTACTGGCTTCTAGTAGATAGAGGCTGATAATACTGATGACCATCCTGCAATGCACAGGCCCCGTATTAAGAATTAATTGGTCCCAAATGTCAATAGTATGGAGATTTATAACCTCATAGAATAGAATCCAGGACACCTGTATTCTAGCCTTAACTCTACCACAAACCACCAAGCCATTTATCACTTCTGTGGGCCACTCATACACAAAATGATAAATAGAATTGAATGATCTTAAATAATTGTCTAGCATGAAGATTAGTTTATGCACCTAGAAATATCATTATGGTCTCTTTCCTATCAGAAAGAGGAGTTCTTCAGTGACTCCCTTTCTTTTCTTATTTGTATGTCCTTCCAGATAATTTATTGGCTTTTTTCAATGAATTTTTACTCTTAAATGAAACTAATACATAAGTAAAAAGCATCATCAAGTCTATTTAACATAAAAAAGTTGAGTTTAAAATGTCATTTTATATTACTTTGCCTATCTGATTTTTAAAATGACTTTAAAATATATCCGGACCTCCATATGCAATTAAACATGAAGCATACATACTTTAAGAATATCGTTTGCTTTGAGTATTCTGCCTTCCTTGATGTGTTCAGGCTGTATATATTCAGTTTTCTCACACTGAAAGAAGCTGGTCAGATGAATAATCGAATTATCAAGCCACATGATCTTTGCACACTTATTTTAAGCATACACAGATTAGTGACCATCACACATTACATGTCAATTCTCTAAAGAAACTGGCTGGGTCATGGCTATAGGACTCTGACTTGAAAGAACACATGTAATAATATCTTCTTTGGCAGTTCAAGAAATAGTGAGGTCCCTGATTTACACTGAAAATAGAAATTCTATTAAGATGAATAGTTCTAGATCTCTCTAGGTACCATATTCC
Source organism: Loris lydekkerianus (assembly GCA_963574355.1). Classification (NCBI taxonomy): domain Eukaryota; kingdom Metazoa; phylum Chordata; class Mammalia; order Primates; family Lorisidae; genus Loris; species Loris lydekkerianus. The sequence goes on from CAUYPK010120484.1 coordinate 66,277, forward strand.
AAACAGTGGCTGACAACATAGCTAGATTTTATAGTGTGCAACCCATTCACACCCATTTTGCAGGGAGAGGAACAGAGCTAAGTGAAGAGCCCCAAATTACATAGCTAGGATGTGATTTGCTTAGCATGCAAACTTGTTCAGAAAGTTGTTTTATGGAAATATAGGAAGAACTTCCAACACTTCTCTTCAGTAGGAGTCAGAAAACATATTTTGTGGCTGCCAACATAGTTAACTATTTTTAGGCTCTGTAGGTCATACACATACATATGTCTCTGTGTCTCTGTCAAATGTGCTCTACTTTATTGTTGTAGAGCAAGAGCAACTATAGACAATCCTGAAATGAATGGGTATGACAGTGTTTCAAAACAATTTTCTGACCCCAGATGTTGGAAATTTCCTAAAGTCCCATGGCACTAGTTGGTATTGCCATTTGCCCTTTTTGTTTTTTGAGAGCATAGTTAAATCCAAAATTGCCTTAGATACTTGTAACAGCAAATTTATAATCCAGGGATCCTCAGGTAGCTGGATATTAATCTCCTAAACTTTTTTACCACTGCCTGGCACTGCTCTGACTTTCTTGTAGCTGTACCATTGGGCCCCATTTACAACCAGACACGTAGACTCTTCCAGAGAGCTGCATGATGCTGAATGCACAGCAGTAAGCTCCTACTGGCCTATGGAGTATCTGCTCACTACCTTGATATTTTCCAAGGGAGAGCCTCACCCTTCCTAAATGGAGCTTTTTGCTAGTCGTGGTCTAGAAATTGTAGGTATCACTTGATTTTAGGATAGATATATTTCAGCAGGACTGGTTGGAAAAAAAGAAAGTAGAGTTTTCCTACTGCTCCTTTAAAATTGGACACTGATTCTTTTTTTTTTTTTTTTTTTGTTAAGAGTCATCTTAGCAGACCTATACTTTTGGTGAAAGGCAGCCTGTTGGAGGGACAGAACACTTGGACAAGATTTTTAAATTCAAGCTGCCTTTATTACCAACACAACCACCAGGTTTGTGGCCTCAAGCAGGTCACTTCCCCTCTGTGAGCCTCAGGTTGTTTCTCCTTGAAATAGAGATAATGCCTGTAATCCTAATTACTTCTCTGAATTCTGCAGAGAACTGAAGGAGATAATGGATGCCAAAGTATTTTAGTGCCCAACACTGTTCCATAAGATGCAAAAAGAACTAAGAGAGTCATTGAGGCAACAAAAAGTGCTGAAAGCTCACTGCTGAGATAGGTACCTCTTGCTGATTTCTTTTTTAGCACTTTGCAGCAATAAGTTTTTTCTGATTAGAAAAGTATCTTTGGTTTTACTTGGCTTTTTGCTTAGTTTACCCATAATAAGGGTACCCGTTTGCCCCTGGACTATTAGTTCAAGTGTTATTTTATTAATATGAAATTATTTGACTCTAGCCAGAGCCACAACCCTCTCTTAGCCACCCCCACACCTGCCCTCACCTCAATTTTTCTCACCTTTTTCTATTCAGGACAAAGTTTGAGGCAAAAAATGTCTTCTTGTGATCCTAAAACAAGCAGTCCCTGAGTGCCTGACTGTGACAGGGAAAGAGTAGAATCCTTACACTCAGAAAGCTCAGTCTAGACCCATGCTGTCTACTATGCAGCCTGTAGCCACTAGTGACTATTGAACACTTGAAATGTCACTAATTCAAGTGGAAATATGAGATGGGTGTAGGAGGTGGAGGTAACTAGCCAGAAGAAGGTACCCAAATGAGCAAGAAACAGGCATTTATTAGAGAAGAGCCCTATTTCTGGTTGAGAGAATAGAGGTAGTATGTGAGACATTACTTGCTCCTATGTTCTCTACTTTTTACTTAACTGTGGCTTTGATGGGTATACTCTCAGCACTAAGTTATATAGTTAAGTTTTCTGTGTATCCTGTTTTAGCAATGTAGACTGAATATCTACTCGTCCATGAGAATACAGGACACTGTGGATAATTTGGTCTGTTTGCTGCATGGAAAGTGTAGGGTGTTCAGTAAATAGATACATGGTGTAGTGAGTTCACCCCTAAAATCAGACCCTGAGAATGGTTTTGATCTAAATGATTGGTTTAGAGGAATAAACTTAGGTCACTTAGTTCAGAAAGGCCATTCTGGGCAATTATTAAACTACCGACGTTGTGTTTTGAGTGTTAAAGCCTGTACTTGTCTTCCAGGTACAAGAATTTAAGCCCCTTGACAAGGGAGTGAAGAGTTTTATTAATCTATGAATGTACACCCATTTCTCTCCTCCTGTGCCTAGCCAGTTTATTTAAAAATAAATTTGAAGCTAAAGGGCAGAGCTTCAAATGAAGCTTTGATGAATTTGAATGATGAATTGTATTTATTTAACTTCTATTGGCTGAAACTTATGGTTTTTACATGTTAATGCCTGGAAAAATTATTAAATAAATTATAGTACGTTCATAGTATGGAATACTATGCAGCTTTTAAATCAGGCAAACACACATATACTGACATACAATTTAGTTGAGTGAGAAAAGAAAGTTTCAAGTCACTTTGTTAGTATCACATAACTTTTGTAAAAAGAAACTATATATTTGAATGTATGTGTATGCATACATGCACATAGCCTAGCAAAAGCTATGGCAGAAATATCTGAGGTTGATAAAAATGGATTCTAGGGATGGAGAAGTAAAGAGGTTAGATAAAAACTGAGATTTGTTACCTTATGTACTTGTACTGCTGAATTTTTAAAAGTAATGATTGTGAATTACTTTACTTATGAATTACTGTTTTGAGTATATTATTTTAAAATTTTGGTGCTAAAAGTAGAGTTTAAAGCAAAACAAAAGTAATTTTGAGGAAAATTGTCTCCAATTAAATTGGGCATTTTGGAATGTTTTTGTATATATATATATTTTTTATTAAATCATAGCTGTGTACATTAATATGATCATGGGGCATCACACACTAGTTTCACAGACCGGTTGACACATTTACATCACACTGGTTAACATAGCCTTCCTGGCAATTTCACAGTTATTGTGTTAAGACATTTACATTCCACATTTACTAAGTTTCACATATA
>CAUYPK010120487.1:0-20767 GCA_963574355.1 Loris lydekkerianus
TACTTTTTCTTCCATTCTTGAGATACTTTACTAAGAAGAATATGTTCCAGCTTCATCCATGTAAACATGAAAGAGGTAAAGTCTCCATCTTTCTTTAAGGCTGCATAATATTCCATGATGTACATATACCACTATTTATTAATCCATTCATGAATACATGAGCACTTGAGCTTTTCCATGACTTAGCAATTATGAATTGGGCTGCAATAAACATTCTGGTACAAATATCTTTGTTATAATGGGATTTTTTGGTCTTCTGGGTATATACCTAGTAGAGAAATTATGGGATTGAATGGCAGATGTTCTCCACACATCTTTCCAAAAGGAATGTATTAATTTACATTCCCACCAACAGTGTAGAAGTGTTCTCTTTTCTCCACATCCACGCCAACATCTCTGGTCTTTGGATTTTGTGATATGGGCTGCATAATTTTCTTTGTTCTTTACAGGAAATGTACATATTCGGCTTTTTTTCCTTGCATAACTTAGGAATCCAATCTTTTCAAAAGGCTTTGACATCTTATGTTTGTTGCCACAGTTTTCTTTGTCAATCAAGAAGTTCTTGACTGTAGCTCAGTGGTTAGGGTGTGGGGCCTGCTAAACAACAAAAAAATAGCAGGGCGTTGTGGCAGATGCCTGTAGTACCAGCTACTTGGGAGGCCGAGGCAAGAGAATCGCTTAAGCCCAAGAGTTTGCGATTTCTGTGAGCTGTGATGCCACAGGTCTTAACGGAGGGCAACATAGTGAGACTCCGTCTCAAAAAAAAAAAAAAAAAAAAAAAAAAAAGTGCTTTCACTTCCTCACTTCCTTCCTCCCCTCCCCCAACCCTATCCTATGAGCTTTTTGACATATGGTGTCCCACGCCATCTTAATAGGAAAGTTCAGGACCCTGGCCTCTCTTAGGGTGCAAGCAGCTGTCTGCTCTCAGTCCTTTGTGTACTCTAAACCAAAGAATGACCAGACCCATCAAAGAAAGACAAGCAGGAAACAAAGTTTATTGAGGAAGAGAAATATACGTTTATGGAACAAAAGCAATATATGGGTTTACAGAGCAAGATCCATTCACCTGCCATGGGAAAAAGGCCTTGGTAATGGCCAGAGGTTCCTTTTTATACACTCTATGTTGGGTCCACCTGGTAGTTCAGAGGTCACCTTGAAACTACAGAATCTTACTGCTGCATGTGGGCCTACCAGGAGCTGTGGACTGCAATGTATGTAAATTTAAGCTAATGACATGATAATCAGCCTTAATGTTGATCTAGGTCACCTTCCAGTCTCTATTGTACCTATGCTTCTCAGCCCCTGGGCTAGACATCTCTAGTCCTCAGGAGGACTCTAATCCTTGAGCGGTTGGCAAGCTGAGTTCTGATTGGTAGATTGGTAGGACATTCCCTCCTCCCCAGGTGTGAGCAAGGGCTCAGGACCTAAAGTGAGCAGCACCTAGATGGGAGTCTGGGCAGCCTTCCCTTGTTCTTTTTCCCTAGGAGAGATGGCTTCCTGGCTATCTACAACTAAGGAGGATTATGATTAATGTAACCTCTGGCTTCTCATTGAGTGTCTGTTGAAAATAGTTTTCCCATTACTTTAACACAGGGGATCCATTGTAATTACTGTGAAAGACTAAAAACATTTCCCTGAACTTTAGCACCTCTTGTGACTTTACTGTTTAAACATTCAGACACTTTATGGTATTTTGCGAGCTCTTTTCCCATCAATGATAAAGAAACACATGTCTCTGAAGAATAATGACCAATCAAGTTTAATTAGTATTGTAACATGTCATGTCAAGAAACCATACAATAATGTAAAACTTATGGGTTGTTACAGACTTCCAGACAAAGGCTTCATATCACTAAGAGCAAAGTAAAAGATGTGTAAAATAAGAGGATGTTGAGATGTTGTTGGTTCTCTGTCTGAGGCACCATTATTCAAAGTGACAGCGATTATGTCTTGGTTTTACTTTCAACATTTCTCTCTAATATGTTCAAATATAAAGAGATACAATGGCTCATTAGTCATGATCATGTTATTTACTATCATAATTATGTGTATAAACAACTTTATTTGATATTACAAAGAAAAAGAAATATTTTCTTCCAAATCAATTCATTTTAATAAGTTGACACAGCATTATATTATAAATTGAAATCTACAAGTTAAAAATAAATGTTTCTGAAGCTTACAGAGATTAAAATATACTAAATTTTTCATTACAAAGAATATAAATATCAAAGTATTATTCCCTATTTATTTCTATTAATTCTATTTCTATTTTCTATTAATATCTCTCAAATATGTAAACCTGTCTAAAGAAATACAAAATCCATGTAAGATTTAACATGTTTAATGAATGAAAAAAGATCTTAAATTTTCCAAGATTAACATTCTAGCCCATTTTAGAATATAACTACATCATTTATAATTATTTACATGTGGAAATTCCAAGCAGCTTAAAAATAAGTTTTTAAATTTTGTTAAAAAATTAATGAGCTTGATAATTTTTTACTAGGTTAGCTAAATATTGTAATAACTTACACATCTTAAGGCAAAGCAGATACACTCAAACCTATCTTAACCTTTTTGCTAAAGATAATTACAACACCAACTCACTTGCATGATGTCCAGATGGAGTCAAAAAAAAGTATTTCCAGAGTATTTTAAAGCTATTTTACTCATGGATAATCATAAAGAAGTTTTATACATGACCAAAAGTCTAACACTAAATATATATATTTTTTAATGTTATGATGATATAACTAATGCACTATTTGTCATGTTATAGATCCAAGCTCTTAGTGGGTCATGAAATTAGTGTACTGGTTTATGGCTAATATTTCGACAAGAAATAAAATACATTGAAATAGGAGAAAGTGGGGGGAAAAGATGGCATTTAAAAAAATTAAGGTAAGTATAGTTCATGAAATTTTTACTTGTTTCATACACTTTTTTACTATTTACTATTAATAAAAATTAATAAAACCACCCTAGTAGTTTGTTTGGCACCTGTATGAATTGTTCAGATTAAGCATTCTGATACTGGGTTCCATATCATAGGCAATGCTAAATGTCTTCCATACCAAACCCAGATATTATTTATATAATTTTTACATTTTTATGGCATATATATCTCACTGTTGTTCATCATGAAAAATTTAGAGCAGACTTATGACTGAAATTAAATTTACCATGGTAATGGAATGTGATAATAGATTTGTTAAACATACTATATTAACAAATGGTATTAGCTAAAAATGTTAGTTTTGAGTGAAACAAATAAAAAACACTGTAATAGTTTTAAAGGCAGATTATTACTATGAACACTTGGATGGTATATTTTGTAGAAAATATTTCAGAATTAGAGTGTTATTCTTTTCTATTCACTGACATACTTTCTTTTTATTCTATTCCTCCATTTTGAGGTCAGTCCAAAAACTTTATGGTGCTGAGTGTTTCCATTTTCTGGTTTCTGGTAATGCATAAGAACATAAACTGTATAAATCATAAGTAGATAAAAGTGGGTGCCCAAGAATATTACCACCTCTAACATTCCTGCATATAAAGAGATGGTGAAATATTTATAATTCAGGTCAGTGTTCTAATGTAAATTATATCCATTACAGAAAGGAATTGAGTATTGCCAGCTACTCAATGTGTTTGTGTAGAAGTAGAAAACTAGGAAATAATGTTCTTGCCATCAGAAAAAGCAGCCCTATCAATCTTGTTCTATTCTACTCACAGTGTTGTATAATAATTCAATTCCCTCCCATCCGGAGAGGGACAGATTCTTGTCCATATTCCACATTTATTATTTCATTTTACCTTTTGAAATTCATATGCTCGGGACTTTAATGATATCAAAAAATAATCTTGTATATGGATGCTAAATCTATCAGGCAATATATGTAAGTATATATGTGTTAGTTTATAAATCTTAATTTCAAGTAAATTTGGAATAAAATATGTTAGAAGAGAATTTTAATAAATCCTTAAGTGAAACAAAACTATAAATTATAAAAATTATAAGCCAATAGTATTGTTTTTTTGCGGTGATTCCTCAAACGTCTAGGAACGCCTTGATAAGAAAATGCCTTGTCTCATATATCTTAGATTGTACAACCAAGTGGGCTTTTTATTGACCTGTCAGTTACTAAGGAAATACTGTTCATTATGTATTTACATTTATTGAGTTAAAACTTTGTAGTGTGCTCTGTTCAATTATTAACAATACAGAGCAGGGTGAACTATGAAATACATTGTGCTTTTTCAAAGGTTTTAATATAGAAAAAGACAAGCAGTTTGTCCTAATGAATGCATCTAATTGGCGCACTTTATTATAAAACACTGGAGCAGCATTTTTCAAGAGGCAGTTCTATTTGTAACTGACTGTCTTCAGCATGTCACAGTGTAATAAATGTGCTGCCGACTAGAACTGCTGATTAGCATTTCTGGAATCCCAGGAAGTTAGGAAAAGCTGTTTGCCATTAAAGAAAGACCTTTTTAGCAGCCTTCAGAAAGAGAGCTCTCTCCAATGCCCTATGGTTGTTATTCAGTGTAAGTAACTCCTGGAAGATTTCCTGTAATCTATTGGATGATACATATGGGACAGAAAAGAAAGAAAAATGCTAATGAGAAAATTATGTTGCACTGTTGTCATGCTACAATATTGAAATATTTCCCACAGAAATACGTTTGAAACGTCTATTATAAGAAGTATCCTTCAGTATAATTATCTGGAATACATCATTATTATTATTTTTACATTTTTTGTTTTATATTTCCCATCACTCAACATCAGCAATGGATGTGAATCAGCTAGTAATGAAAAGAAAAATGAATAAGGGCTAGATTTCAAAACAGTGGAGAATGATGACAAATAAGGCCAAATCAGAATTCACTTACTAAACCGAGTTTGAGTGGCACACTTAAAAGAAAATGGTATTCATTTTTTCTAATAGAAGATAAAATAAAACACAACCTGAATATAAAGTTTGTGAGGCACTAGGTAGCTATTTAACCTGAAAATATTAAAATTATGCCTTTAATAAGCATTTTAAGATTTAAAATGTGAGCAAAGGCATAAATCATATGCTAATGCCTAGTAATTTTCAGTGTTTCCAACCTATTAGTATATTATTACCCTCAAATTTTTCTATCAATTATATCTAAAAGTTGAGTTTTATAATTCATCTACTTTTAACTCTAATTTAAACAAAATATTTTTACATAATGCATTTTATAGTTGAATTTCCTTGAGCTTTTAAGACTAAAGTAAATATGTAAATATTTTATGTTAAAAAATGAAACTATTTTCATTGTCAGTCTTCTGAGTTAAAAAAACATGATAACTTAAAACATAATGCATCTAGTCTGTGTGCAGAAAAGATAAACTGAATTTCTGATGAATAATATGTTGGAAGAGACCAAAAATATTACTGTACAGTTCTAAAAAGAAGTGGGGGGAAATGTATTAGCTCAGAGATTAAAAGGAAGAGATAAACAACAAGACATTGGAAAGTTACAGCCTAACCAGGTTGCTTTGCCCTCTGCACAGAAAAGAGCCAACACACTGAGATAGGATTGCAGTGGAGAAAAGTTTAATACTGCAGAGCTCTAAGTGGGTAAATGAGAGGACTTTCTCAAATTGGCCTCTCTAAGAATTTGGGAGAAAGGAATTTTAAAGATGGTTTGATAGATACAGGGTTGAGCAATTAGGTCTGGTAGTTGGCAAGGTTCAGGACAAAATCACAAGGATGTAGAAATCATCTTCTTGTTCTGAGTCAGTTCCTGGGTGGGGAGTCACCAGACCAGCTGAGTCAGTTCCTTGGTTTGGGCCACTGAACTGGCCAGCTAATCCACTGTAATGTAAGGCTAAGATGCCTCAAAAACTAGCCTTAGGCTTCTCAAGAGTGACTTATTTACTAGAAAAGTTAAGAATCTTTATGATCAGCAGCTATGTAAGTCCTGGGTAGCAATTATAGGAAAGCAAACTAGGTAAGAATGGCTGGTTGTTATTATCTGAACAATGCCTGTACCTCAGCATAGTTTAAGCCCTTATCACAGTTCTTACCTTACACTTCTTTAATTTGTAAAGTGCACTTTCAGGAAAGGTATTAACTACAAATTAACTTGCAGGTCCCCAAAACCCTTGTTCTTACTTCTGCCTTTCATTGTTTCTGCTTTATTCCCTCCATTGCAGTCTAATTTGCTATAAATCCACCTCTTTCTTTGGACTGAGAAACACATATTATATATGTAGCTCTTGGCTTCCCATTTTAAAATTAAAATGGGGAAATAATAGACCATATTTAGTAATGTGCTCACACATGGAACAACCAACTGGGATAAACTGAGATCAGAAGGTGAAGTATTTTATTAAAATGAGTCATTTCTATAAAAAGAAGTGTAACTGAGAAACATCAGAGAAGGTGACAGAGTAGGAAATGCCAGGAATCTGTTCTCCATCGAGACAATAATTTTACTGGCGGAAGCCATCTGAAGTGACTGTTCAGAAATTCTGGAGTCTATTTGGATACTTGCAACTTCTTGATGAAAGCTTGGCTGGTAAATCACTGTTACTATCAGTAGATTTCAGCTAGAGGGTAACTACCCACCCCTATGCTTCAGTGCTGAGTCAGGCCATGTGGGGCCGTAACCTACATTTCAAAGACAGCTTGCAGGAGTCAGGGTGGGCAAAAAGGACCTTTCTCCAAGGACTGACACTCTGTGTTCTAAAGCTGCTATTGATTAAGGAGGAGGCACAGACACAGAAGGTGTCTGACAGGCTTTCAACACCCCTTTGAAGCAGCTTCCAGGGAATTTAAAGGGGCTGCACTTTTTTTTTTTTTTTTTTAACATTCAAAAAACAATTGTGTATACAGTGAGATTTCAAAAGACATGAGCTTTTTCCTGATGTCAGTTTAAGAAAAGATACAATTTCAGAAAAGACCTGACAATATTTCGTTTGCTGTGCAGAAAGATATCCATTAATGTAATTCCTCTTATTCATTTTTGCTTCTGTTGCCTGTGCTTTTGGTTTTATATTCAAAAAAATTTTCAAAACCTATATCAAAAATATTTCCCCTATGATTTCTTCTAGAAATTTTACAATTTCAGATATGATGCTTTAAGTCTTTAATCCATTTTGACTTTGTTTTTCTGGTGTAGTATAAAATAAAGGTCCAATATCATTTTTTACATGTAGGTATCCAGCTATTTATTGTGTATTCTTGGCACACCTGTTGAACATCAGGGGATTATTCCTGGGCTCTCTCTTCTGTTCTACTGGTCTGTGTATCTGCTTTTAAACAGGTACCATGCTGTTTTGATCACGGTAACATTATAATTTATTTCAAAATCAGAAAAGTGTAACATCTCCACATTTGCAAATAAAACAACCAATGAAATGAAAAGCCAAACTATAGAATGGGAGAAAATATTTGCCAACCATCTAATAAAGGGTTAACAATTAAAATTACAAGGAGCTTGCACAACCAATAGCACAAAAACATCAATAATCCAGTATTTAAAATGGGCAAAGTAACTGAATACATATTTCTCCAACGAAGATATACAAATAGACAACAGGCATATGAAGAGGTTCTTATTGTCAAAAGTCATTACAGGAATGCAAATTAAAACCAAAATCCGATAGCTCCTATAAAAGCTTATCATACAAAATGGGTTATTGTTGTCATAGTTAACTAAAACAGAGTCAAGAAACTGAGAGGACAGGGAGGATTTCATGGTACAAAACATTGTTCAAAAAATATGTTTCTGCAAGACTGGCAGGTGAGACTGCCTGTGCAGTAACCAAAAACTGGTTTTACCTAATGGTTGCCAGGGCCTTATACATCTCTCAGACAAAATTTTGCCCACCACTATTACTTACCAATTAGCGCTTGTCAGTTCCTCAAAACCTTACTAATGTCAATGAAATTTCTCAAATACAAGTACATAACGTGTCCTTTTGTAAGTACCTTAACCATCTCTTTGTTCTTCTGCAAGCACAGTGTCACTTACACTAAACGATGTGACTCCCCCATCTGTAGATTGTTTCTTATAGGTAATAAATCTCTACCCTTTACTTCCACAAATTTTATGATCTTTTAAAAATACACCTCACACTATTTTAAATGACTATTAACAATAATGACAAAAAAGATGTGTAGAATTATTTTTAGTAGAAGTATGACTTTAGTTACTGTGAAGTCTGACTTTGGCTACTGAACAGGGACTGTATTGAATTTGTAAATCACTATGGATAATATGAACATTTTAACAATGCTCTACTGATCCATAAGCATTATATATTTTTCCTTTGTTTGTATCTGTTGTGATTTATTTCCTCAGAGTTTTGTCGTTCTTATAGATATTTTTAAACTTCTCAAATCCTAGGTGTTTTATTTTCTTTGTAGCTATTTTGAGTGATATTGAATCTTAATTTTGACTCTTGGCTTGACTATTATTAGTGTATAAATATACTACTGATTTATGTACATTAATTTTGTAACCTGAGACTTGCTGAATTTATTTCTCAGTTCCAGGAGTATTTTGGTAGAATCATTGGTGTTTTCTAATTGTGTAGTATAAGACAGATCATCAGCAGAAAACTATAATTTGACCTCCTCTTTCCCAATTTGGATACTCTTCCTTCTTTTCTTTCTTTCTTTCTTTCTTTCTTTCTTTCTTTCTTTCTTTCTTTCTTTCTTTCTTCCTTCCTTCCTTTCTGTCCTTTCTTGCTATTTTTGTTTGGTAGACAGAGTCTCACTTTGTCTCCCTTGGTAGAGTGCCCTAATGTCAGGGCTCACAGCAACATCAAACTCTTGAACTCAAGTGATACTCTTGCCTCAGTTTTTCATTTTTAGTAGAGACAGGGGTTTCACTCTCGTTCAGACTTGTCTTGAACTCATGAGCTTGAGTAATCCACTCACCTTGGCCTCCAAGAGTGCTAGGTTTGCTCCCTAATTTCTTTCTCTTGCCTGATTGCTGTAGGGAGGACTTTCAGCACTATGCTGAATAGAAGCAGTGACAATGGGCACCTTTGCCTTGTTCCAGTTCTTAGTGGCTGTGAATTTGTCATATATAGCTTTTACATTTTGAGATATGCTCATTCTATGCCTAGTTTGTTGAGTGTTTATTATGAAAGAGTGCTGAATTTTGTCAGTTCTTTTTCTACATCTATTGTGATGACCATAAGAAAAATTTCAAACAACCCCATCAAAAAGTGGACAAAATATATGAATAGAAATTTTGAAAGGAATATAAACATATGGCAAATAAACATATGAAAAGATGCTCAAAGTCACTAATCATCAGGGAAATGCAATTTAAAACCACAATGAGATATTAGTTTTTCCCACTTAGAATGCCTTGTATTAAAATGTCTATAAACAATAGATGCTGGCATAGGTGCAGAGAGAAAGGAAGAATTATAAACTATTGGGGGGACTCCAAATTAGTGAAACTTCTATGGAAAGGAGTGTTAAGATTCTTCAAAGAACTTGAAAAAGTAGGCCTACCATTTGATTCAGTAATTCCACTTCTGAGTATTCACCCAGAGGAAAAGAAGTCATTTCATCAAAAACACAACTGCATTAAATGTGTATTGCAATTCATTTCACAATTTCAAAGAGGTGAGATAAATCCAAGTTCTCATCAATTTATGAACGAATTAATAAAAACGTGGTATATGTATTCCATGGAGCACTACTCAGCCATAAAAAGGATGAATTAATATCTTTTAGAATAATCTGGATGGAACTGGAGAACATTCTCCTAAGTGAAGTATTCCAAGAATAAAAAACAAACACCACACATACTCACTATTAAATTGGAACAAACAAATGAACACACAAGTGTGCTTAGGGAAGTAAAACTCAGTGGAAAACAACTAGAGGGGTAGATAGTGTGGGAGGGGAACAAAGCAATGCAATCTGTACTATGAACACTATTTGGATGACAGGCATACCTAAAGCCAGGACTCAAGCATTACAAATATGATCCATTGAACCTATGAACCATATGAACCAAAAAGATGTATTTCCTGAATATTTGAAATTTAAAAAAAGGATGTGAAAAGATAGATTTTATAGACAGGTAGTATGAATGTAAATTGGCATACCTAGTTAAAAAGATATAGATGTTACTCAAAAAATTAAAAATAGAACTATCATATTATCCATCAATTCTACTTCTGGGTATAAATTCAAAAGAATTGAAATCAGGTTCTCAAAGAGATTTATGCACCCTTAATCTACTGCAGCATTATTCATGATGGCCTAGTCATAGTAGCAATCTAAATGTCCATCAACAGATGAATGGATATAGAAATGGTTGGACATATAAACATATGTATGTGTATAGAGGAGTATTATTTAGTCTTATAAAAGAATAAAATTCTGGCATTTATGACCACATGGATGAACCCAGAAGACTTTAAGATTGCTCTTAGTGAAATAATCAAGACATAAAAGAGTAAATACCTCACGATACCACTTATACAAAAATTAAAACTAGAATTATAGAAGCAGAGAATAGAACTGTGGTTACTAGCAACTGGAAACATGAGGAAATGAGGAAATATTAGTCTAAAGGTACAGTTTCAGTCATGCAAAATGATTAAGTCTTAGATTTACTGTACAACATAGAACTAAGAGTTAATAATTCTGTAATTTATATGGAAATATTTGCTAAAAAGGGCAGATAAAATGTTAAAAGTTCTTAACACACTCAATAAAAAAATAAATAAAAAGGTAGGAATGTTTAAGAGGTGATAGGTAAGTTTGTGTCATAGAATGTACTGATGTTTTCATTACGGTATACTTATCTCTAAATTTATCAAGTTATGCATCTTAAATATGTACCATTTTCATATGTTTATTGTACTTCAATAAAATGGTTTTAAAAATTTAATAAAAACATTGTAAACACCTGAGAATAGCCATTCCATGCAGATGATCCTTAATAACACTATCAGCAAGTTTGTAATCAAAAACATTGTAAAATAGAAGGCAGTGAATTGATTTATTTAAAGTGCTGAAAATATAAAAATAGTCAACCAAAAATTTGATATCCAGAAAATCTGTCTTTCACATATTAGGGAGACATTAAGACGTTTCTTAACAAGAAAATGTGTCACCACTAGACCTGTCCTGCTAAAAGGAGGATTTAATGTTAAATTGAAAAGAATCTAAATATTAACTCAAAGCTGAATCATGAATAAATAAAGAACTCAAGAAAAGAACAATACATATGAAGTTATAAAAGCTAGAACATTATTATTTTAGCTTATAAAGACATTTGTTATTTTGTACATATAATTTAAAATATAAATGCATACATATACATAAATAATTATTAATCTATGCTGTTGGGAACACAGCAAATTAAGGCATAATTTGTGATATCAATAATGGAATAAGGGAATAATGCAAAACTTTTTTAGGAACAGAGTTTTAGTATAGTGATTGCAATGATTACTTTTTTTTATTAAGTCAGAACTGGGTACATTTATGGGATACAATATGCAGATTTGATATACAATGAGGAATACTAACATCAAACTGATTAACAACTATCACTTCACTTACTTACTGTGGTAAGACATTTCTACTCTACTCTTAGTAGTTTTGAAATGTACAATTGCATTGTGTACAATAGGTGAGGTCCCACCAAATACTCTTTCTCTTCCCACCCTGCCCCTCCCCTTTTCCTCCTCTCACCTTTCTGTATGTTGGTTGTGTTTTATCATTTGTATAAATGTGTAGGTGGTTAGGTATTGGTTTCATAATAGTATTGAATACATTGGATACTTTTCCACATTCTTGGGATACTCTACTCAAAAGAATATGTTTCAGTTCCATCCAGGTAAACATAAAAGATTTAAAGTCCCCATTATTTTTACAACTGTATAGTATTCCACAGTATACATATAGCACAATTTGTTAATCCATTCATGAGTTGATGGACATTTGGGCTTCTTCTATGACTTGGCAATTATAAATTGGTCTGCAATAAGCATTCTAGTGCAAATGTCTTTATTATAAAATGATTTTTTATCACCTGGATAGATACATAGTAGAAGAATTGCAGGATCAATGGTAGGTCTACTTTTAATGATTACTTTTATGTGTCAACTACACCAGGCCAAGAATGCTAAGATAGCTATTAAAACATGCTTTGGGGGTATGTTTATGAATGTGTTTCCAGAGGAGTTTAGCATCTAAATTGGTGGGGTTAGTATAATCCATTCAGAATGAAGGAAGTGCAAATTTTTTCTTTGAGAAAGGACTGTCATCTTCTACCCTTTGGCCGTTAGCACCTTTGACTGGCAATTCAGACCAGAACTTACATCATTATTACAATTTTCAGGCCTTTGGACTTAATCTGGGACTTTGAATATTGGTTCCTCTTGCTCTCATACCATCTAATTTGGACTGAGATACCACACTGGCTTTCCTATTTCTCCAGCTTATAAATGGCAGATTGTAGAATTTACCCTCCATAACAGTGTGAGCCAATTTCTATTAACTGGATCTTTTTATCTTTAATAATGATAATAGAAACCAAAACGAAGCTTAGTTAAACATACTAATATCAGAAAAAAATAAAAATATTTTTAATTCCAGAAGTTTACAACTTTAATTAGCTAGCAAAATAGAAATAAACCAAACCCAAACATAGCTAAAAGAATGCAATAAAAGATTAGAATAGAGATAGAACAAAATAAAAAATAACTAAACAATAGAGGTGATCAGTAAAAACAATGGTTGATTATTTGAAAAGTTCAAAAAAATTGACACTTTAGCTAGACTAACAAAGTAAAAATAAAAATCATGTACATCAAATCAGAAATAAAAGAGGAGACATCACTACCAATCTTACAGAGATAAAAATGATTATAAGAGAGTAAATTATACACCAGAAAATTAGATAAACTAGAAGAAATGAACAATTTTCTTGATACACACAAATTACCTACATTGAGAAGAAAGGAACATAACAAATAAGCAAAAGGTTAGATACATAATCAAAAACTTCTTTAAAAATAAATATTCTGGATGAGATGAAGTCACAAATAAATTCTACCAAACATTTAGAAAAGAATCTATACCAATCCTTCTCAAAATCTTTCATATAATGTACTGAAAACATGTAAACAATTCCTAATTCATTCTATGAGGATAACATCACGCTGGTGCCAAAGCCAGATAAAGATGAAAGAAAAAGGTTGGGGGGTAGAGGCAGGGAAAGAAGGAAGGAAGGAAGGAAGGAAAGAAGGAAGGAAGATAGGAAGGAAGGAAGGAAGGAAGATAGGAAGGAAGGAAGGAAGGAAATGTGACTGACAAAATCCTAGAGAGATGAGTCTAACAGTATTTTTTTTTGTTTGTTTTACCATGACCAATTATGATTTATCTCAGGACAGCAAGGACAATTCAACATAAGGAAATCAATCAATGTACCTTACTATATTAAGAAAACAAAGGAGATAAAATTGCAATGATTATCTGAATTGACACAAAAATAGACACTTGACAGAATCTAAAACCTACTCTTAATTAAAAAAAAAAGTTCTGAGAAAATTATGAATAGAAGGAAGGTTTTTCACCTTAATAAAAGACATTTATAAAAAACTCATAGCTAACAATTTCAATAATGAAAAATAAAAATCCCCCCATAAGTTTGTCTGTAAAGACAAAGATATTCATTTTCACTGCTGTTATTCAATATTGCCCTGAAAAATGTAGCTAGAGCTATCAGATAAGAAAAAAGGCTATGTTAACCAGTGTGATGAAAATGTGTCAAATGGTCTATGAAACTAGTGTATGGTGCCCCATGATCACATTAATGTACACAGCTATGATTTAATTAAAAAAAAAAAAGAGGAAAAATAAATAAATAAAATGCCTTCAGATTGGAAAAGAAGAGGTAACACTATCTCTTTTTGTAGATTATATAAATTCAAAGAATCCACAAAAAAACTCTTAGAATTAATAGTTAAATTCACTAAATTGCCTTGTACAAAATCAACACTGAAAAACTTGCTACTTTTTTTTTTACTACAGCAATATACAACAAATTATAACTTGCCAATATATTTTGTACTATAGGAATATAGAACAAATATATAACAAATTATAATAAGAAAAATATAAAATGAATTACGTGTATGATGGCATTTGTAAAAATTAAATGTTTAGCAATAAAACTAAACAAAGAAGTTAAAGCTTTGCACAATGAAAACTACAAAATATTGCAGAAAGAAATTAAACAAGACTTAAATAAATGGAAAGACATACCATGTTTATGAAAAGGAAAGAACATTAAGATGTCAGTACCACGAAAAACTATGAATTTTGTTAGGAATTCAACTCAATTCCTAACAAAAAGAGCCATTTTCACAGAAATGAAAGGACCCATCTTCAAAATATAAAAGTGTAAAAATCCCCAAATCAACAAACTATCCTGAAAAAAAAAAAAAAAAGTAAATTTGGAGGACCCCAGTGTTGAACTTTGAAACTTACTGCAAAGCTACTGTGATAAAAACAGGATAGCATTAGCACAAGAATAGACAATGAAATAGAGCCCATAAATAAATCTTCACAAAAGTGTTTCATTGAGTTTTCACAAAACTGTCAGAGTCGTCCAACCTTTTGGCTTCTCTGGGCCACTTTGGAAGAAGAAAAGATGTCTTGGGCACATGTTGCATGCATAAATACAACCTGATGAGCAATAGCATAGTTTTGTGCATAATTTTGTGATATGAGCCACAGGAAATAACCAAAAAAGTCCTCACACAATAATCCTTATTATGCAGTGGCCAAATCAGAGTCTTTTAAAATTATTGAACAGGTCCCAAGGTAGGTATCATTAATATAGCAAATGTACATATCTAAGCAACAAAATATCTTTTTTGATATTTTTTATTATGAAAGTAAAAGTTGGCAACATCAAACTAGTGTGATATTTGACATTGTATTTGAAAAACTAATGTATCAATTATCTGATTTAGTGGAAGTAGTTACAATTCTAAGTGAGTTCTCAAGGTGCTTAGCAGATATTTTGGTTCTAATTTTACTGTTAATATGCTTTATTCTTAAAAATAGTTGCTCTCAAATGTATGTGCTGCCAAAAAGTGGTGACATAAGTTAGGTGTGCTTATCAAGAGAGGGATATTTACCTCTGGGAAGACAAGACCTATGAAAATCCAGCAAAGAGATATGATGTGTCTCTTGAAGTTCAATGCATTCCATTTGAATTGGCAGGTAACATACTTATGCCAAATTAATATAAAGTCACAAATGCACCAAAATTTGATTATTTTCCTGGAAATCTTGAATTTTTTATCAAATTAGAAAGGAAAATTGCATTTTTTTTGCGGTTTACAGGACTGTGGTTATTCAGCTCATGTGTTAAAATCCATAAAATTATTTACCTTAATTTGGGTTTACCATAATTTCAGTTTCACTTGGAATACTGTTTGTTTGAAATGTTGTTTGGTAAGTTGGTTTTCACCTCAAAAACACATTTTTAATTCACCTAAGCGAATCATTAAATGCACTAAAAATGTTAAATCTGTAAGCTAGCTTTCATCTGAAGTTCTGGAACAATTTTGGTTTTTGATACCGTAAATGACTTGATAACATGGCTCAAAGCACAGAATATTTTCAACATGTTGCTTGGACTTAAGTAAATAATGGTGCCATAGTCAGCATCACTACTTATAAAGAATTTCTGGAATTGATGTTGATTCCATCCCTTGGCCCTTATGAAATTCACTGTCCTGATGACAATTTGCATGACATCCATCTTTAAAGCTATTTTCATAAGTTTTCTTGAAGCTATTGTTCATAAGTTTGTTGTTAGGGTAGCAATAACATTATCTTCTATTACTTTTACAAGTCCCTCTCCTTTATCTGCCATCACCGAGGCAACATCAGTAACTATATATCAATAGATATGTTAACAATGGACAAATAAAATGACTTAAACTTTTTTTTTTTTTTTTTTTTGCTTCATATAAATTTCTTCTTTTAGTTGTATTCTTTTAACGGCACAAAAGAAGCTACCTCCTCAGGACCCCTAACAAAATGGTAAATTGAGACATATTTGTTGCATCAGTGCTGCCACCCTTCTCCAAATCATAAAGTTTAAAATTAGCAGCTTTATTCTCCAAACTTCTTTCAATAGATTTTCCAATTTCTTCAGTTCACCTGTCTATAGTCTGCTGAGACAAACTGACTTTAGAAATACTCCCTTTTTTTTTTTTCCAGAGCATAATCTTCATGTGTTCTATCCATGGGACTCAGATTTAGAACCATTAAGTAATTTTCTTATAAAACAATAATGAATTTCTGATGAAAAGATATGATAACTTAAAAGCACTCAATTGCCCAGAACGTGAAGGTGACTGTCTCATATTTCTGTCTCTCCCAGAAATGCAATACACAATGAAATATTCTAATTATATATCCTAACTTTAATTAAAGGTAAAACTCAATTTGCTTCTACCTTACATTATCTCACCATCATTTTCTATTTAAAAGACAGATGCAGGAGATGAGAAAATTATTTTCAGAAGTTCTTACTAATTATCATGTATTTTCTCATTTCAAGAATTTATATAGTTAATTTTGACTGACATTTCTATGCACATTTTACAGACCCTGTGTCAACAAAATCTTGGTAACCACCTCCTTCAAAGGTATATAATGGTCATTAATATTTCTTATTTGCACACTCATTCAAAACACGTTTTATGGCTAAATCTATAAATTTATTCTTGCTATAACTTCATACCCAGAATTATCAATAATTACCTTACAATTACTCTTTCATTGTTCTCTTCACAGATGCCAGCTATATTTATCAAGTGTAGCCTTAATATCATCTAAACTTTATTGCCAGAACTGGAAATGCCCAGGGATGTCTTAAGTACAAAGCCATTAGTACTAACTGCTCATGAAATTCAGTGCCTTATAGAAGCTAATAAACTTGCAATCTTTTCTCAGGAGCAAAAAAGCAGCGACCACCAGTGTGTTTCATGTTCAATTACTTATTTCTTATACATAATCATTTTTACCTCTGAAGTTACAAGCAGTACTACTTAGCTATTTACTCTTCATAACAACTTAACCACACTTCTGAATGTCAAATCACAATAGAGATTATATTACATGCATGTTTGTAACAGGCTTATTAAAACAGGCCATTTAATTCTTATTATTGTTCAATATTGACATCAACAAAGAGAATGACAATAAAATGATTATGTTTCAGAGTATGTAATAAAAATGCACACAAGAACATAATAAAATATTATTATGCACCATAAGGAGAATAAATAGTTTTAGGAATGAAGCAGTTGAATCATTAAAAATGCTGTGAAAATGATTTCAAAGTCCTTTGTGACTGAAATATAATACCATATAAAACAATAACAAAAAGTAACATTAAAAATTAAACCCGTTCATTTCAAAACATAAAATCACATAAAAATTCAGATAGCTAAAGGAAAATACACTTAAGTTTCTATCACACTCACCCAAGTACAAATGAATATTGTGAATTTTTTCTTAAACAAAAATATTACATTTAATAATTCAGTTCATAAAATAGTTAGTATTAAGTGAACCAAACATGACTTCTTTAGATGTGTTTATGATTCACAATTATGAAAACTGAGATTACTGTTGATGATATTCCAATGGGAAACAGAAGTCTTACACGTCTTAGCAAGGACCAAGAGTCATAACTGAAAGGAGGATCAATGGCAGTCTATGTTAATACCAGCCTAGATAGGCTGAGGGTTAAAAATACCTTGAAATGTGTACAATATAAAGTAGGATGATGTAGAGTCACTTACCAGGGTACATGAAACAGAATCAAACATATAAAATTCATAAAATGTGATATGTGAGTGTCATTATAAACCACTTTGTGAATCCTGAAAAAAATTTGTAGAATAGGTAGGGAAAAATTCATTTGGTTAAAGAGTATGTGGGC
Source organism: Loris lydekkerianus (assembly GCA_963574355.1). Taxonomy (NCBI): domain Eukaryota; kingdom Metazoa; phylum Chordata; class Mammalia; order Primates; family Lorisidae; genus Loris; species Loris lydekkerianus. The sequence continues at coordinate 18,004 of CAUYPK010120487.1, forward strand.
AAATATTAAGATAAATATATTTGACATCAGACCAATTTATTGTTATACTAAGTGTGATCTAGGAATATTTATTCTGAAAAATTTTTTTAATAAAAAAAAAAAAAAACAAAAACAAAGGAAAACAGAATAACGTTACCACATAATTAAGTTTGTCAAAGAGATATGAGAATGTGAGGAGCATGAAGAAGGTTCAATATATTGATAAAATAAATTCTAAAGAAGCTCAACGAACAGAAGAAAAGAATCAATTTAGAACACTAATCCAGAAGCACATCTTTTTAAACTAAAAGAACATATGAATTTGCAGATTATTTTCCGGAGTGGGAAAAAGTATAGTTGGTGAAAGCACTGACTTTCACAAACACAAATTCAAAGAAAATCAGTCGAACAAGTATTCTTGGCCTAATTCAGTCTCTCGGCCAGAGACCGGGAGATTATTTCTAATTTTCTACTGGCTTTCCCCAGGCAGTGGCCCTGAGGGGCAGAGTTTGTATGAGTATGAATAGCCAGCAAGAAAATACACATACAGACACAAAAATGAGAATTTGTTCTTTTGTAAATTGTAAAAAGATCATTCTTAGAATATTCCTGCATGCAAACCTTTCACTGACGCTTGAAATAAATAAACTTCAAGCAGAGAAAAACATTTGAAAAGCATAAGAAGCAGAGTATAAAAAGAGCAATCACTTAAAAAGCACACACACACACTCCAACACGCCTACTGTCTTACAATTGTTCTAGGAGCACTTACCACATGCTAGGGAAGCATGCAGTTGTCGCATTTTGAGCATGTTAGAAAACATGGTGTCTTCAGTTTGGAGTAGTTAAATTTAAAACATAAAAATTAACTAACATGGTTGCTGTCAAAATAAATGATCATGACTCTAGTTTTAGGTAGGAAATCTGGGGGTAAATTGCAAAGCTCAGGGAGATCAGGGATTTTTCAGCACTAGTTTGAGGACTGTCGCAGATGGGACATCTTCCAAGACATTCCAGCCATCAGATGCAGTTATGCTGTATGTTTCCATTCCCAGAAGTTTAAACCCAGGTCTCCAGGGCACCAGAGCCACATGGAGGAATCCCAGCTGTGCTGCGGCCCCTGCAGGGGGTGGGGCAGGGCTGGGTTTGAACCTGCCACCTCCAGCATATGGGGCCAGCATCCTACTCCTTTGAGCCACACGTGTCGCCCAATCTGCAACTGTTTGAAACTAACTAACTGACAGCTAAAAGATGCACTTATAAGTCATGTGCTAGAACATTATTAGAATTAGAGAGAATGTCAAAGGAACACAGATATCCAAATATAATAATGTAACCAAAAGCAAAAAATTATAATAAGTTTGCTGATTTGCTTTGATGTAATCTTTCTAAATTTTTTAAGCTGCATTCAACTGGCCCTGGCTTTTATATGTATGTCATACAAAAATTGCTTTAATATTTCAAAGAGAATGTGGAAAAATTTACAGTAAATATGATATCCAATTTGCTTTTACAATTTCTTTAGACAAAATGTTAACCATATCTGGAATATGCAACAAGAAATAGTTGTAAGTGACATACTGAAATATGTCTACCTTAGTAAGAAATAACAGGGAATTTATTAAAAGGTAAACCAACTAATGATACAAAATAAAGATACTTCAAATAGCAACACAAAATAGCAAGATGTATACATCTTTAATACCACCACTTATACTTTAAATTCATCTATATCTCAATATCATTTCCTATCCAGTTAAAAAAGATGACATAATTAACCAAACTATTGATAGTTAACTACACATAATTAATTTTTAAAAATTTAAATGTGTACTTATTAAATTGGAAAAGTAAAAATGGATCTTTAAATTTCGACTGTTACTATATGAGAAAAGCTTAAAATTTAATGATATTCTGAATTAAATTAGCATTTTAAAAAAATTCCTTCATTGTGTAACAAGTGAAATGCTTAAAAAGAATTCCTAAGGGAAGATGTTAGGTAGGTAAATGCAGACAGGGTTTATGGATCCACAGTGTCTGGGAAGCCCTAAGCTAACATGCTGTCATTAAAACCTTTAGCTTTTCTCATATCCACTTACCGGGCAGGTGTCCATGAGCCCTCTTGCCAGCAGGTTTAGACACTAGAAATACTGCTGGGGAAGATGTTAGCAGGTCCCTACTGGGAAATGCACAAAGATGGGCACCCTCACTGGCCCCTGCAGAGGCTCCAGGGTTTCCCTTCACCTCCCACTGCAGCTGTCCCGCATGGGCCCTCCCAGGAACTGGAGACTGCCCAGCAGACCCCACCACCCAAGTGTAAATGAGATGAGATCTCCCGCACTGTGATCAAGGAGAGAGAGAGATACAGTAACTACTGAACAAAGAGCCTTATTTCTCAAAAGGGGTGTGAGTTTTAGGGAACAAGTGGGAATTCTTTGAAGCTGTCTTATGGCTCCCAAAGACCTGTAGGCGATCATGCTGGACTGAATGTAAAGCACCACTGCCCTTCGCCTTAGGTGCCAGAAAGGAACGCAGCAGAGAAGAGCACGGTCAGCGTGCGAGACTTTCTTACCAGACAAAACTTCCTCATCTCACCCTGAATCAGCAACACCCATGTTTTATTTTTTTATTTTTATTTTTTATGAAATCATAGCTGTGTACATTGATATGATTATGGGGCATCATACACTAGCTTCATAGACCATTTGACACATTTTCATCACACTGGTTAATATAGCCTTCCTGGCATTTTTTTAGTTATTGTGCTAAGACATTTACATTCTAC
>CAUYPK010120489.1:0-20860 GCA_963574355.1 Loris lydekkerianus
TGCCTCTACCTAGATACAGCCAATGTGGTACCATGCCACTGGCCCGACCCTGTCACTCACCTCTTCCCCCGCCTTCTTTCCCTGCCCCTTCTCCACAATAAAAAAATAAATAAATTCAAAAAAAAAAAAAAAAAAAGAAATCTGGAAGGGAAGATATCTTAGTTAGTCTTGTGAGCCTGAGATATCCTAGCAGTAATTTGGCAGAGGTCAAGATCGTGTTGCTTATGGGTTTTCCTAGAGACCAGGTTTTTCACAGCAGTTTTGTAGAAATACGGACACACAGAATACAGCCATCTTATTCTCAGTATCACATGGTTGTTCCCCTTGTGGCTGACTCAGAAATATTTCTCTTTTCCCCATTTCAACATTATCTAAATATCAGAGAGAGGGAAGCACAAAGGTAGAATCCTGGAGAAGGCAGATTTGGAATGTGGTTTAACTGAGAACCTCAAGGATGGTAAACCACCATTTATCCATTTACAAATTTGAGCCATGGAGTGGTCCGATAAATCAGTGCCCTATTAAAGGTGAATTCCTTTATTTTTAGCAATGGTAACTGACTCCTTATCACCGCCAAAGGCTGGGTATCAGTTGGGATGTGTCCTTCTTAGAAAAAAATAAAACTGCAACCAAGACTTATCAAGGTTCAGTTTCTGGCCAGTTTAAATGCGTTTAACAGCAAGCCCAGCTTATTTTCCAGGCATCCTCACACTGCTCATTGATGGTGATCTAAATCCTTATGCAGGCCTGTCTTGTTTTTTAAAGCATCTAAGTGTCAGATCTTTACTTTCATTTTCCCTTTGGTCTGTGTCCTCTTCTGGCCCCTTTTAAATATGATCCCATGTTTTCTGCTCACTTCCCCCAACCTACTCTGCAAGGCATCTGTCTCTTTATGTTCTTGTGATCTCAAAACTTCTCTTCCAGAATTAAATTGGAAAGCTGTATTCTGTTCACTAACTGGGGCAGCAGATGCTATCTCTAGTCTAGCTCGTAGCTTCTGTCTCTATTAACTTTTGACCACTGTGCAGTTCTGCAAGGATAACTCTCAGTTGATGTCACATTATTTATCCTTAATACACACATAGACACTACATATATATAGTGTCCAGCAGTGCCTGGCCCATAGCAGTGCTCCAAAAATGATTGTAGTAGGTAGTAGTAGTTATTATAAAGAAGATAAGCCTCACAGTTTTAAATAGATTCCAAGATTCCTATTTCTAGACACATCCCCAATCAAGCTGGCTTTGGGAGGCTAACTGGGATGGGAAATAACCTTCAGGGTAGTAAAGCCAATAACAGATCACTGTCAGTAAGTGGTCTCTTTGGTTCTTGAATTAAAGTGTGACTTTCAATCTCAGTCCTTTTGCTGCTCCCCATTCTACCGTTTAGAATTATTAAGAAAAATGCAGTAAATGACATCTTCCTCAGGGAGAGTCTTCTCTAAGCCCATGTGAAATTCTGAACTTTCTATCATGCTTTCTGCTCCAGAGGGCTGTCATGCTTTTCCTGCCTGCCTACTACCCAGGTCTCCTTCAGAGGCAGGAGCACAGTGGATCTGGGCTCTTCTCTTGCTTGGAAATCTATGTCATTTTGACTCCTGTGGTAGAACTGGACCATAGTTCCCCCTTAGGAAAACATTGTTTTGTATATCAAGTTTTTTCATAGATCAGGTCAGTGGAATAGTTGCTGTCTTTGCCTTATCCTATTCCCAGTTTGATCGTAGGTTTTTGCCAAAGCTGCCAAAAGCAGAATGGAATTGAGAGCAACCACAGGGCTGACACTAGCCTGCAAGATCTCACAAAGCTCTTCAAGTCCCCATTCCCCTGATGACCCTTCTTCCTGTCGTGGAGCATTCACTCCCACTTCACCTGGGGTGATGCTGTTCTCCCTCTTCACATCTTTGGTAGATAACTCTGACTGTCTTAAGGCCACCAGGACTCTGGAATACTGGGGAGTGGGGTGTGTCAATTAGCTCCAACCTTTTGTATAAGAAGTGCTTTGCTTTAGAATCTTCTTACAGCTTAGAAAAGACCAAATCCACATTCTAACCCTTTCTCTTTGTTAACTTGAAACCTTGATACGTATCGCTCGTGGTTTGCCTTTTGGTCCAGAGGCATCAACTTGAAGAACAATGAATACAAACTCTGCGCAAAGAGGATCAGTTACACTGGAGACCATTTCTGAATTTTCTTTGGTCTGGAATTCTCCGGGTTCAACTTGGCATTGAAATATTCTGTCTAAAAGTTTATATGTCTTGAAATTTTGTTTTTACTTTGTATTTATCTGGGTCCTGGGTACAACTGACTCTGACAAAAGCTTTATATTCTACATACTCTGATTTTACACTACAGGGCTGACATGCCCAAAGAGAGGGTAGGAATCTCAAGGGAGTTTTCTCAGGCTTGGAGAGCAGCACATCCTGGTGTAAGCAGGACTGATTAGGAGAAGCTAACTTGTCCATTGCTTTTCATTTTCATCGTCATTAAAATGGCTTCCCCAAAGCAGTACTTTGCTGCTGGTTACTTAAAATCATTCCATGTTAGCTTGGTGCCTGTAGCTCAGTGAGTAGGGCGCTGGCCACATACACTGAGGCTGGCAAGTTAAGCCTGGCCCAGGCCTCCTAAAACAACAATGACAACTGCAACCAAAAAATAGTCAGCGTTATAGCAGGTGCCTGTAATCCCAGCTACTTGGGAGACTGAGGCAAGAGAATCGCTTACACCTAGGAGTTTGAGGTTGCTGTGAGCTATGACGCTATGCACTCTACCCAGGGTGACATAGTGAGACTCTGTCTTAAAAAAAAAAAAAAACTAAATAAATCATTTCATGTTCATTCTTTTAAAGTTGTACTTTCTTAATTGTTTTCTCTTGGATATTTTATTTCTTTGCTTTTGTTTCTGTTCCATTCACTCCTAACCCAGGGGGATCAGATAGGAAGCAGGGAAAATGATGAGCCTTTCTACTTCCCATTCCAGTGTTCAAAAACAAAACATTTTCTTTAAATGTATACATTGTGAATGTGGCAATTTTTGCTGCATCATGAAGGGAAATATAAACCGTGTTAAGACTGCATTCACACTCATTGTTTCTTTAAAATTTTAATCCTACTGCTTTTGTATCTATCTTTTTTCCACATTGTTTCTTGAAAAAGATAACTAAGGTTTAGCCCTGTTCCTAAGTAGAAAAATACAGGATCTCACTGACCCACCTTTGAGAGCTAGTTTAGTTTAGGGCACACTTTGTGGTGTGAATCTGGCCCTGAGTAAATAATATGTGGCCTCCAAATCTCTCCCAAATTACTCTTGACCCGAAGAACCTTCAACAACTATCAATGTGAAGATTACATTTGCAGAAAAGTTGACAGGACACTACTTTACTCCCAGGACTTACCTGGACCCAAATCTAACTCTGGGAACTAGGGACTTGTTCTTTCCCCTGCTTGACAACTGCTGGTTACTGCTACAGAGGCCTATACCAATATTAATTTTGTAGAGGAATTACCTCATGTTGCCTCACATCGTTTAAATTTCTCAGCCTGAGCTACATACCAGGGAATATCAATTAACTTTATTTATAAGCTGGCCATCACAGTGGTAGAAAATTTTGGTCTGTATATTCATGACTAATTTCTCTGGATATACCACAAAGCCAGGCTTTGGTCATTTGCACAAGGGATTGCCAGGTATTATGAAAGGTGACAGGGAGGCTCAGAGGTGCCTTTGAACATAGAGTGGAGTAGAATTCTATAGCAGTGGCTTCACCTGCCTCTCAATTCCTTAAATATCAATTTCCTCTCTGGTAGCTGACCTTTCTGTACATTGGATTCAGCTGTCTTTTGTTGGTCTATAGTAACTGTGTTAACTGCCATGCTCAGATACATACCAGTGCTAGCTAATGTTAGTCTTTCCCAAGAGTTCTCACTGTCCATTTAGCCCCCACGTGGCTTCTGCTGCACTCTCTGTTGTGTAGGAGTTGTTTGAAGGCGCATTCTGCTCTGTTTGGGATAATCGGTTTTCAGTCAGTGTCTTGCTTGTTCTGGCATGTGGTGCTGTGGTCTGGTAGAATAAGCAAGGCAGCCTCTCTGCACAGCCGGAGCAGCGGCATTCTTCATTCTCACTTGCATCAAGTCAGGAATTCCACCTGCAACTTCTTGCCTGTATTGACCTGTGTTGATGGTACCAGAGAGCATTTTTGCTTAGCTGTGCTTTCTAGTATGTTGGGCAGCCACTACTGGTAAGACTGTAGAACTTGAGCCTAGGAAATGCATTGGTGACATCATCTCCATAAACTGGCACCGATGTCTGTAAACACGGTTATTTGCAATTATCAGCCCTAACAGAAGAAGAGTCTTGGCTGAGACTAGTGTATGCTCCAGTGACTGTTTACGTTTGGTATTGCTATGCAGTTGTGTGCCTTCCTTCACCTACAGATATTAACCTGCATCACCTTTCTTTTTCCTTTGCCTTCTAACTTTCCTTTAGTGATCTGGATGAGAATCTTGGAGAGTAACATATTAGATGCCTATAGTTAATGTTATTTAGTAACTATTCTTGCTTAATTAAGATTTGTTTCTCTGAGCACCTCTGAGGCATAAGCTGAATACCATTTCCAACTAAGTTTTTACTTTAAACTTCTTGAAAGATAAAAGAACTCTCACTAACAAGATGATCTGAGCCTTAGACTTCAAAGTAAAATTCTTGAAGAAATGTATTTGTTCGTTTTAGCCTTCTGGGCTCATGTTTGCAGAGGTCTTCAGCAGCACCATCTGATTCATGGAGAAGAGAAGGGATATTAAACCAACCAATTGTGAGCATTCAGGTTCAGCTCCAGGAAAGTGCTGAGTTCCATGTACAGATGATAGATTAGTTGATTATTTCTGATTGCAAATAAAAAGACACAGGAATAATTCAGGGAACCCAAAGACTGAATGCTCTTGGTCTTCTTGGAGCCAGTAGAAACCAGAATATGGAGCCAGAAAGCTCCAGGTAGCAGGAAGTACATGGTCTCCATCTCTCTTCACATATGTCTACTTCGTTTTTCTCTCTTAGCATACTAACTTCCTTTACCTCTGAAATACATCTTAATACAATGACAGAAGATGGCTGCTGCTTAGCTCCCAAATTTATCTATTTATTACCATTTCTACCACATGAGAAGATTACTCAACTATCTCATCCACAGTCATGTAGGAAAGAATCTGGATTTAAGTCAAATGTCCACCCTGACATTTGTAACTATAGAGAGAAGGGGCAACTTTGTACAAACATAGCTGGCTGAGAGCCCACCTTTATGGAACAGGGGATATTAGAGCTCACAACCTGGAATTTCTGGTCACATGGTCTTGGAACTGTCTAAAGCAGGGGTCCTCAAACTTTTTAAACAGGGGGCCAGTTCACTGTCCCTCAGACCATTGGAAAGCTGGACTATAGTTTAAAAAAAAAAAAAAAAAAAAACTATGAACAAATTCCTATGCACATCGCACATATCTTATTTTGAAGTAAAAAAACAAAACGGAAACAAATACAATCACATGGCCGCATTTGGCCTGTAGGCCACAGTTTGAGGACCCCTGCAGGGTTCCCAGCCCAGGAAAATCAGATTACACTCACACTAAAACTGTGTGGTATTTAATTTATAACACAGACCCATTGGTTTGATGGTTTTGTAGTATTGTACTCTTGTACAAATACAAATAACAGTTTACAGCTCATTTCTCAATTTGGTTAACTTAACAATAGAAAGGGCCTTGAATGAATTATGATCCTGTGTTCAGACAGGTGAGAACTACCAAGAGCGATGGCTGTGTAAGCTCTTCAGAAAGAAATCCCATTCTTCAATACCATTCAAATATTTTTTAAAAATCACTTTTTGACTTTGGTAACAGTAGGCCTGCATGATTTTAGAAGCCTGCAGTTTGAATTATTGACCCAGTATAGACCCACCTCAACCAAGTTGAAATATAATGAGGACTTTTCTATTCCTCAGCAACTGAATGGAAATAAGTTCCATAGCACTAGAACTATTCTTACTTCTTGATGGCTGCCTTCTATTTTATTCAACCAATACCTTTTAAGCTAGCTCTATGATTATGATAGGGTTTCTCAGGGCCTGAGGTATAAAGGATGGTTTAAACTTCAGCTACTTAAACAAATAAATAAATATCTTAACCAAGTTTTGTCACTTAATTGTGTGACTTGAGCAATATACCTAAACCCTTGGAATTTCTGAAATTTTAAAGACTTCTAAAAAGAAGATTCTTCAGCTCCTTCTCCAAGACTCACTGCCATGTGGTGCTGTTTATCCACATTCTATAGATGAGAAAATGAGACTGTGAGAGGTGACTTAAATTTGACCTGAAGCACAGTGGGTCATAAGTGATGAGAGAACTAGGACAAGATTCTTGCTTTCTGATTCTCAGCCTGCTATTCTTTCTGTACAGTCCCGTGAGGAGAAAAGGAATCAGATTAGCAATGTCTTGTTTCTTGGAGCCCAGGCAAGCTCTTCCTAATCCCCTTGTGGCCAGAGTGGCCATGGAAGGCCCAATCTGTAAGAAAGTACAGGCCTCTGCATCACTGCAATCTAAGTCTTGGCTCTTTATTCTTTAATTCTCTTTAAGTCTCTTTTAGGGTTTCTGTGTAAGGAGGGAAACATTTCTCATTCATTTACTCTTCCAAAAAAATTTAGTAAGTGCCTGCTTTGTGCCAGGTCCTGTGCTAGGCACAGCATCTGTTGCTGCTATTGGGCTCTGATCAAAAATTTTATTGAGCTCAACTTTGAAAATTCTACGTGATTACTTGCAAAATATAGCAAAAGAAGAGTCATGTCCATACCACCCATTCGATCAACATCAGATGAGGTTAGCCCTAAGCAGTGTCTCAATCTTGTCTCTTTGAAGACATACAGCAAGGTACATAACTTACATATAACAATGGTAACTAACAAGTGTTAAGTGCTGGCTATGTTGTACACACCATACTAGATATTTTACACTTATTATCTTAGTTAAACCTCACATTAACCCAATGAGGTTGGTATTTTAAATCCCTTTTCATAGATGAGTAGTCTGAGGTATAGACAATAATTGTTAATATTTGACCTATTTACTGCTTTGTTATGTGTTTTATATGAATCATGCTTTATCAACAGCTCTATGATATTCAACTATAATTATCCCCATTGTAAAGATAAGAAAAGCTGAGATGCTAAGAGGTTAGGTATATTGCTTAGATCACACAAGTAAATAGCATAACTTGGTTAAGATTGGTGATTATCTACCCAGCTGTACACTTCAAACCCAGAATTAGGATTTCTTTGAAATTCAGTCCAATATTCTTGCCTTCTGAAGTGGACCAGGGATAAGGCCCCTCTTGAGGCCTGTGTGTCAAGGCTCAACGCCTACCTCTTGTTCACATTGGCGCATTGGCCACCAGGAGTGTTCAGCGCTTTATTTGCCATGTCCTGTGGACAGCCTGATGTCTAGGTATGCCGTGGGAAGCCCAGCGTGGGTCACTGATCTCTCCCTGTGGAATTAAGAAATCCACCTTCAGGTCTAAATCTGAACCAGTGGCTCTCATTTAAATCTCAAATTAAAATGAGTTTGTAAGGGTTTTTGTTTTTCATCTAGAACAGAAAATGGTCATTGTAGAAAGCAGGGCATATATGTGATACAGAGGTGTATTTGCGGAATGGAAAGGCAAACTATAAATACTGGTTGATAATAATTCACCTTTTCAATACATTGGCATTTCCAGAGCTCTGGGGAAAATATTATCATATTTTCTTATTAATTGGCTTTTTAATTTCTCAGTGGTTCTCTTTACAACCTGGAAGCCTCCTCAGTCCCTGAGGTTTTTTTTTTTTTTTTTCGTCAAATATTACTAGGTACCTGCTGTGGGCTAGGCACGAATAGATATAAGCTGTGAACAAGACAGGCATAAAAAAGTTTATTGTAATCATGATAAATGCTGCAGAGGAAAAGTATTAGGTGAGGAAAGAAGAGTTGTACATGCAGGGAAGGCTTTCTGGAGAAATTGATGTTTAAACTGAGACTTGGAGCATGAGTAGGAGTTAGGCACAGAGGACTAGGTGATGGAAGGGAGCATTCCAAGCACGTGTGAAGGCCCTGAGGCATGTAAGAGGTTGGCTCATTTGGGGAACCAAAAAATAATCAGAGGCAGGAAAGGATTTCCAGGAAGAAGTGAGCCACATATTGGTAGAAGAAGCTTTCTTTTGCTTTTTAGAAAATGTTGACTTTAAAATGGATAGTTCTGGAAAATTGATGATTTTGATGATCCGTTTTTATTCCCTTGGTATAGAAATAAAGTGATCATATTTCAAAGGTGGTGCTGTGGGGAGTAGTAGGAGCCACTGGGTAAAAGGGAGGCTGGGGGAGGTGGAGAGGGCTTTGAGGTGACTCTGACTCTAGGGGTTCTGTCTTCCCAGGCTTGAAGACAATTGTAGGTGCCCTGATTCAGTCTGTGAAGAAGCTGTCAGATGTGATGATCCTGACAGTGTTCTGCCTGAGTGTTTTTGCCCTGATTGGACTGCAGCTGTTCATGGGGAACCTTCGGAACAAGTGTGTTGTGTGGCCCATAAACTTCAATGAGAGCTATCTTGAAAATGGCACCAAAGGCTTTGATTGGGAAGAGTATATCAACAATAAAAGTAGGTGGCCCCTTCTCTGCAGAAGGAAAAGGGAAAGCCTATCCCTAGTTTATATGGTCAAACGTCACCACTGATACTGAAACGTAGTTGGGGCCAGAAAGGAAGGTAGTGCTCTTGAAGGTAGTTTTGTGACATTACTGCCTTTCCTCCAGGTAGGATTTTATTCAGAAGCTCTCAAACATTAGCTCTCTCTCCATTTTCTCCTCCTTTAAAACCAAATGAAACTTTATAGATTCTTTGTATGTACTCCTAAACTTTTGCTTTGAAATTCAGGCTTAGAAGTTTGATAAAAATTATTTTTCCCTGGCTGTATTTCCTGGAATGCTTAAACATTTAGTCCGGGTTATACCTGTAGAACCTAATGTGCTTAATACCACTAAGACCTGAGGGAACAATCTGGTCTCAGCAATCAGGTAATCTCTAATGTACCATTTATCCTATTACAGTTAAGAAGTTTTAATAATTTTGAAGAACCAAAGCACTTGGATTTTCCCTTAAGGAAAATTTGGTATAGTGATTTATAAACTAATGAAAAAAAGTTAGCAATATCTCCTAAGGGAATAAAGTCAGTTAAGTAGCTATAGGAAAATGTTGCAAAGATTTTAGGGACACATTCAGGATAGGGAAAAATGCCTTCTAATTTAAAAGAGTACATGGTGGCAGAGCACGGTGGCTCATGCCTGTAATCCTAGTAGTCTGAGAGGTGAAGGCAGAGGGATTTCTTGAGGCCAGGAGTTTAAGACCCGTCTGAGCAAGAGCAAGACCTGACTCTACAAAAATTAGAAAATATCCCAGCTACTTGGGAGGCTGAGGCAGGAAGATTGCTTGAGCTGGGAGGTTTAGGTTCCTATGAGCCATGATGATGCCACTGCACTCTAGCCTGGGCAATAGAGTGAGACTCTGTCTCAAAAAAAAAGAAAAAAAGAAGGACGTGGTGACTAGTGACCAGTGAGGAGTTCTAGAATATCTTTGATAAAGAGAAGTTATAAGAATAGAAGAATAAAGTTGTATAAATTAGGGGTATAAAACCCAAAACACTTACTTTTAGGCTCTTATGGTTTAAGTACTAGAACCTGCATATAGATGTGAAGTATGAGTGGAGGCCAGATAACTCTGAGAAAACATTGCACCAAGGACTTCAGGGTAGCACTTTTAATTTATAAATATATAGGAAAATCATTAATGGGAAAGAATTCTTATCAGCTTTCACTGCTGTCAGAAAAGATTTATATGAGCCATAATCAATAACTATTTCTGCTGGAGTGAGGTAGGAGCAATGCAACCTTGTTCTCTCATCCACTTAAATCTGCCTATTCATTTCTTGCCTCTTCCAACTTTTCTAGCAAACTTTTACACGGTTGCTGGCATGTTAGAACCTTTACTCTGTGGGAACAGTTCTGATGCTGGGTAAGTAGCTCACCTAATTGTACTCTCCTTCCTTAAAATATGTACCTATTATTAATTGGATCAAAATGGGCAGTATTTTTACTTCATGGTGTACTCTACAATTGAGTCTGACCTATTGGTTGGCAGAGATTTTCTTTCTATTTCATATTTGTCTGTCTAAAGTTGACATTTCACTAGTAAGTGAAGGTGCCTGTAGTCTCAAAGCAAAACCAAAGAAAGATATAAAAGGCTAGGGATAGAATCAGTAACACCAGATAGCTTGCCTACCTCTGTGGGCTCCCCTCATCCTACCTTAGCATAATTAATACAATGGAGAGTAATGACACTGTCTTCATGATGGGTTAGCATTCAAGAGTGACCCAAAATATGTTAGACCTGACAGCATGGGGGAGAGAAAACGGTAGCAGCATAATATTTGAGTCCTGAATCTGCTCCTTCTAGCTCTAAGACCTTTGGTAGGACATTTAACTTATCTGTGCTTCAATTTCTTCATCCCTAAAATGGATTTAATAAGCCATGTTCTTTCTTCCTCACAGTTACTATAAGGACCCAGTTGCACATCATACATGAATGTGCTTTATAAGCAGGGCAATGTAAATATAGGGTGATAATATCATTATTCAGAGTATATTGGTCCTCTAGGAATTGTTCTATCATGACAACTAGAAGTCCCATTTCATTTCTGTGTTAAAATAGATTCCAGAAATTACATTGAGAGAAATATCAGGTGGGTTTAAAAGCAGAAGAAATCTTATAACTGAGGTCACTGAAATCTCTGTTGTGTCTTAGGTTGTCACAAAGAGTGTTAAAAGAACAAAAACAATTAAGAGGGACCTCTAGTCTTATGCCAATTGGATAGTAGCTAAGTGGAACTGATTGGATTATACATTGATATGAATCTGGGACAGTGGTGTGCATAAGAATCACCTGACGTGCCTCTTAAAAATGTACATTCAGAGCCAGGCACAGTAGTTCATATCTTTAATCCCAGCTACTCAGAAGGCTAAGTTGGGAGGATTACTTGAGGGCCAGGAATTCAAGAAAGCCTGGACAACATAGCAAAACCCTGATTTATTTATTTATTTATTTATTTTTTTCAATTAGCTGGGTGTGGCTCAGCGCCCATTGCTCAATGGTTAGGGTGCTGGCCACATACACCAGGACTGGTGGGTTTGAACCTGGCCTGAGCCTGCCAAGCAACAATAACAACTGCAACAACAACAAAATAGCCAGCTGTTGTGGCGGGGACCTATAGTCCCAGCTACTTGGGAGGCTAAGGAAAGAGAATTTCTTAAGCCCAAGGGTTTGAGGTTGCTGTGAGCTGTGATGCCACAGGACTCTACCCAGAGCGACATAGTGAATTCTGTCTCAAAAATTAAATAAATAAATAAAAGAGAGAGAGAAAGAAAGAAAAAAAGAAAACATATTCACAGATCCCATAGCCAGAGCTTTTAATTCCTAGGTTTCAGGTAAGACTTAGGAATCTGCATTTTTGAGGGGGCATACCAGATTATACTGTCCCCAGAAAATGGCTAGCTACTTATTTCCTTCTTTTAATTTCTTCCAATTTTTTGGCTTGCTTATGTAGAGGGTTATTTATTATCTCTAAGGTCATGGAGTGTGTGGAATTATTTATTATCTCCAAAGTTATGACAGAATGGAATTATGTTGGAAAGTCCTAAATTTCCCTCTCTCTTCAGACAATGCCCAGAGGGATACCAGTGTATGAAAGCAGGAAGGAACCCCAACTATGGTTACACCAGCTTTGATACTTTTAGCTGGGCCTTCTTGGCATTATTCCGCCTTATGACCCAGGACTATTGGGAAAACTTGTATCAGTTGGTGAGTAATACCTCTTTTTCTTTGGTGATGGAGTTTGTATGAGAATATGTGGGGTGGGAGCATTCTGTGTGACAGTTAGTGAAGACATTTTATACATAGTAGCATCTAAGGACGGTATTTCTCACAGCCAGCTCACAGTGTCAAGTGAATTCTCCCACCTCTCATCCCTGTTCTCTCTCTTTCTCTCCACACACATACATACACACACACACACACACGCATACGCACACACATGCATGCACTCCTCTACCTATCTACATCTCCAGGTTTACTTGCTAGGGAATCATGCCCGTTTCTTGAGTGTTCAGTCATGTATAGGTGTAAAGCTCACAGCCTTGACAGCTCCCTCCTGGCCAGAGCATCCACTTTCTCTCCCTACTTCCTATTGTTTCACCATCTGCAGCATTTCTCCTTTTGGAGTTGGGGGCTTAGGGTATCCATTTAAAAAATACTAGCTGCCCTTTGTATAAGGTACTAGATTTTTTAAAGATGGGATTTCTATCTACAAGTACCTTGGAGGCTAAATATGTCAACATCTTTGAGATTTGTAACACCTTTGAAGTGGTTCAAGCAGGATGTACAGATAAAAATAAGATCAGCACTGGCTCAGTGCCCATAGTAAAGTGGTTATGGCGCCAGTGACATACACCAAGGCTGGTGGGTTCGAACCCGGCCTAGGCCAGCTAAACAAAAATGATGACAACTATAACAAAAAATAGTCAGGCATTGTAGCTGGGCCCTGTAGTCCCAGCTACTTGGGAGGCTGAGGCAGGAGAATCACTTAAGCCCAGGAGTTTAAGGTTGCTGTGAGCTGTGATGCCACGACACTCTACCAACGGTGACATAGTGAGACTCTGTCTCAAAAAAAAGTAAGATCAGCACCATTGTTTAGCTTTGCTGGTTGTGATAGAAAAGTTAGTGTAGGAGATTGCTAAGGGTCTTCCCGCTTAGGAATTTAATGACAAGTCATTGTTTTCTCTTTTACTCTAGCATTGCATGATGCCAACTACTTTGAGAATAAGAAACATGTCCCCTTCATGTGTGAAGGAACCTCTTTAAGGGAAGCTTCTAGTTCAAATTCCTGAATTAATTCCTAATTTTCTTTTTTTTGCAATTTTTGGCCGGGGCTGGGTTTGAACCTGCCACCTCCTGCATATGGGGCCGGCGCCCTAGTCCTTTGAGCCACAGGCGCTGCCCTAATTCTTAATTTTCTGTTAGCCTAGAGTTCCCTCACACTGAATCTTTCTCATGAAGTATTTGTGATTTATGCTAAATTGCATTAAATATTTGTGGTTGAAAGAATAAAAAAGGAAACTTAGTTATGGTGGTTGACGTATACATAACCCAAAACCTGTTTTTTCTTTTGATATCCATTTGCTCACTATTTAAAAAAAAAAAAAATAGGCTAAGGATCTTCCTTCCTATTTTATTCCTCCTTACTACCCTTTATGTCATATGGTTATATCCCTCTTTTACAACCCATCTTATTGCAAAAGGACAAGGTCACTCAAGATGGGGACTTTCTGTGACACAGACTGCATTTCAAAGGTAAAATTTTTCTGTGAACACTCTTTGAGGTCCTGTCAAATTTAATTTTCAGCCCAGAGCACTTTTTACTTTAAAAAAAAAAAAAAAAAAAAGCAAGCCTCCTTCTAAGAAAGAAGTATATAGGGAATATTTGGGGATGAGGGAGATTTTTTTTGTCCCAATGGATGGGCGATACTACTGCCATTTAATGTAAGTTGAGGATAAAGGAGGCTAGCCGACCACTGGGGACACAAGAAAGAATGGTCCTGTTCAAAATGCAAACAGTGCCCCTGCAGAGAAACTAGATCCACAAGTTGTTTCCAGCCTGGTTCATTTGATGCAAGTGACTCAGAAAATGGTCTTTGTCTTTGCAGACTTTACGAGCAGCTGGGAAAACATACATGATCTTTTTTGTTTTGGTCATCTTTGTGGGTTCTTTCTATCTGGTGAACTTGATCTTAGCTGTGGTGGCCATGGCTTATGAAGAGCAGAATCAGGCAACACTGGAAGAAGCAGAGCAAAAAGAGGCTGAGTTCAAAGCAATGTTGGAGCAACTTAAAAAGCAACAGGAAGAGGCACAGGTTGGTGATGAATTCTTTACAACAGGCCTTCCTGCCAAATCGTGATGACTAAGGCCTCATCTGATTGCCACTGCAATCGATCATTTCTAGGTACATTTTCAAATAGAGGTCAATGATCTGATTACAGTAACCCAAGTAACAACTGCATATGATTGACTGAATTATTTCCTTTATCTTAATGGCCAAATTGTTAATACCGTTTGTTGAATTTCCCAGCTGTTCAGTGTTCAACTGGTAATGATGACTGGAAAGAAAAAAAAAACGTAACCAAAGCAGTTTATATAGTGTTTCCCATAAGCAGAGTATTTTGTTGAGAAAACATTAGGGTTTCTGTGATCATAAAAAAGTATTATTTATAATTAAAAAGAAGATACAGGCAAAATGTTAAAGCAAAATTTGGAAAACACTCGTGCATGATCCCATCACCCTAATAACTTTCTAATCCTTATCCAAATATGCATATATTTTTATATCTTTGGGCCCATTATATATAATGTAGTTTCTAAACTTTCATTTTCAGACTTGCTCAGAAGGGATCCTCTGGTACCAGGAAGACAAGCAAGTTCTTGTTTGAGGTACTCTAGAGAGTAAATCACGCCACTGGGTTCTGCTCTGATCACTTCGGGCTGTTTGCCAGAGTACAAATTTAGCTAGAATGTAGAGGCAGCCAGGCCCTGAAGAGCCTGTTAACAGGCTGGGTTTCCTTCCTTCTTCCTTTTTCCATCCTTTCTCTGTCTACGAGAAGGAAATGCTCAGGACTAATTGGTTGGCTTCGGGTAGCTCCAGTTAAATGCTACTGGTCTGGTCTGTCGCTGTGCCTCCTTTCCTAGGCTGCAGCGATGGCCACCTCTGCAGGAACTGTCTCAGAAGATGCCATAGAGGAAGAAGGTGAAGAAGGCGGGGGCTCTCCTCGGAGCTCATCTGAAATTTCTAAACTCAGTTCAAAGAGTGCCAAGGAAAGACGTAACAGGAGAAAGAAGAGGAAGCAAAAAGAACTCTCTGAAGGAGAAGAGAAGGGAGATCCTGAGAAGGTGTTTAAGTCAGAGTCAGAGGACGGTATGAGGAGGAAGGCCTTTCGGCTGCCAGACAACAGAATAGGGCGGAAGTTTTCCATCATGAATCAGGTAAACTCTTTGCATTGAGTCAAATAAGCCTAAAAACTCTGGTTTTCCTAGTTCTGCTTGATTTTGATTTTATCCTTTGTCCCTGCCTTTTCCAGGCCCATCCTAGCCTCCTCAGTCTTATCTCTCTGTGCTCCTTATTGTTCTCCTCTGCTCCTCCTCTAATCCTGCCTTCCCTTCTCTGAGGTAAAAGCCAGCCTCAGGCTACCTGATCCCCTGCGGTGTGAGGTGTATGTTACACCTGCAAGCCTCTTGTTCTAAGACTTCGGGAAGAGTTTTCTCCTCTTATCATCGAGGCATCAGAATTTAGTTCAAACATCTTTGTTTAAAAATTATATGCAGTAAAACCTCCATAGTTGACTACTTCCTTAAGTTGAGCTAATTTCCATACACTGAGTATGCACCACGTGTATGTACCAGTATGGTAGACCTAGTTCCTTACGTTGAACACCTCCACATGTTGACCAGTTGGTTGCAGCCTCTTGGTCAGTTCTGCTGTATAATTGTAGGTAATTATGGTAATAATAATGGTGAGAGTCAGGGAACTGTTTAGGACTAATTATTTGAACACAGCAAGTTCCACTAGTTAATTATTTTTGATACACAGTATCATGGTGATAAGTAAGCCTATAGAAGATGAGAAGCCTCTAGTTTTTCTCAACTTTGATAAATGGGGAAACTAAGACAAAGAGAGGGACAGGGACTTAGGGATTATTCCTGAGCATTCTATTACTATAAATATCTTGCATAATAAGTATTTTTGGATTTCAAAGACCACTACCAAAATCCAATTCCTAAGCCATTTAATTCCTCCTTTTAAAGAAATGCTGACAAGTCTGTAGGAATAGAGCAGGTTATAGTTAATGTCTATGGCAGTGTTTCCATTGTCTTTTTCTCTTATATGCGTATGTTTATTTATGTTCATACTGTCCTCACTTAGATAAGGTCCTAAGCCAAGGTCTGCTTCTTTGCACATGGCTAGCATTCAGATATTATTGGGCAAATGAGTGCAAGACTTTGGGAAATCTGATTTAACCCCTTCTGGGCCTTCTTTATGGCCTGGAGCCATCTCTGTGTAAACTTCACCTCTGCTTTCTCTTAATTCAGCCTCTTTTGGGGAAAAATATGATTGTGGCTTTGTGGTAATACTGCCCCTATCTTGAGAGCCATCACTGAGGTAGTTAATTGAATACCTTGGTGCTTTTTAATGCCTTGCTGTTAAATGGTCTCTGATTATTCTGTAGGCTTTAGTACGAAGTTGTACTGATTTGCTTCCTAGCTCAAAAAATAAAACCAGGCTTCTGAGATGTCCTGCTTCATATGAAAATGTTCACTTCCCGTCAAACGGTCTATAAAACCAGTGTATGGTGCCCCATGATTGCACTAGTGTACACAGCTATGATTTAATTAAAAAAAAAAAAAAAAAGAAAGAAAGAAAATGTTCATTTCCTCTAATTTTCCCATGTGGAAAAACATTATAGTTTCCTAGAGACTATGGCAGCCTGCCAAAACTTGCTTTGACACCCCACAAGGTAATAATGTTCTTTGCCCCAGGACTCTCTTGCTGCTTCTTTGGAAGAATGACTAAAAGAACTGACACCTAGAGAGATTAACTTATCCAAGGTTAAATAGCTAGTAGGTGTTTAAGCCAAGATTCGAACCCAGGTCCATGTGACTCCAGAGCATGTGCTCCTACTCAGCCCTCTCTGCTGCCCAACACCAGCATACACACATACACGATCATCTCTCTGTTGGCTTAGTAAGAACTGTTGTGTTTCCCCACAGCACAGTTCAGGTCACGTGTCCGTCTCCTTTTCTGCTGCATCTTCTAAGAGCGCCTTGAGACATCTGCCCACCCATTTCCTACCCAGTTCTCTATATTTTGAAGGCTCAGAACAGTTTATAATTATTGAGTTCGTTTTTGGAAAGTATTTTAATTATTCTACTGAAGCAGTTCTTAAACTTTTTGGATTTAAGATTCCTTGATATCCTGAAAAGTTATTAAGGGCCTAAACAGCTTTTTAAAAATGTGTTTTTAATTTATCATATTAGAAATTATAATTAAGAAATTTTGCAAATATTTAGTAATTTCTTAAAACATAATGATAAACTCATTCCATGATTAATACAAATTATATATTTTTTATAAAAATCAACTGTTTTCTAAAACAGAGTAATTAAGAAAAGTGGTATTGCTTACATTTCTGCAAATCTCTTTAATCTGTGATTTAATAGGAAACAGCTAAAGTATCTTACCTGCTTATGCAGGCATTCAATGTGTTACAGTATTTTTTTTTTAATTACAGTATTTGAAGAAAATCTAGTTTCGTACAGATAGGAAGTTGGAAAGGGGAAGACGATCAATATTAATAGCCTTTTCATGTAATTATGAATGTTTCTCTTTGATGCCATTCTAAGACTCAATAATGGCAGCTTCTTTACTGGTTAGTTGTAATGTGAAATCTGATACTATGTCTGTAACTTTGTACTCTCTGACAATAAAATCTTTTGCTCTATTTTGTGCTATTAATCTTTAACCCATGAATGCTTTGCACCATCAGGTGTTGATCATTTGGGAAATCTTGATTCACTAAGTTATGCGAACCTTCCAAATACTGAGATACAAAGGGAGGGAGCCAGATAGCAGCAGAGTAACAGCTTCTTTGCAACCAGGCACGGTGAGATTGGGGATAGCACTGAGTAACAGCTTCTTTGCAACCAGGTGTGGTGAGATTGGGGATAGCGCCGAGTAATAGCTTCTTTGCAACCAGGCGCGGTGAGACTGGGGAGAGAAGACTCCAGGCATCTCTGACTTAAGGGTTCTGCCCAGAAACATCCCTTTGGGGATGCAGGGAGACAGTGAGAGACTTCTGGACCCCAGGAAGAGGACAAAAGCAGTGGAAAAGTGGCAAGTGGTTGTGTTTGTTCGGTCTGAGGCCATGGCTGCTGCAGCTGTAACTACAACAGCAGCAAGATTGTAAACTGGGAAGACCTTCCCTAGGGTTTTTTGGGATTTTTTGGACTTGAGCACTCGGTTGAACTACCTTGAGATAACTTGGGTGAGAGTGTGGATGACTTTAAGCGTTTTCTAGGACCCCAGACTGAGGCACTGGGTTGGGCTGTGGGCCACTTGCACAGCCACTGTGGGAGAACTGCCCCTGTAGGCTCCGCCCTCAGGGTTACAGAGCAAGGCTCAGGCTGGGAGACCTTGGGCGAGGATCTAGTTATTGAGCAGCGCCAAAGGTCAGGACTGAGATGCAGGAGAAGAGTGGAGCTTTCAGTGTTTGGCAGTAGGAAGGCTGCCTTGTAGCCTCAGCCCTCAGGGGCATAGAAGGGGACTTGTTTTGGCACACTGGATAAACGGGCAGCCATTTCAGGAGAGATGCTTTCCTGGGAAAGCTTCTGATTAGCCAAGGTTAATGGTTTAAAGTGTCTTTTAAGTGGGCTGAGGAGACATTTAGGTTCTCAACCCTGTGGGGTTTGAGAAATCAGCAGAGGCCTCCAGTCTCTATCTCATACAGCTGTATCAGCATTGTGATTAACATCCCATACCCCAGAAGATCATCTCTTGCCCAGACAGTATTCAGCAAGACATATATACTGCTTCAGTTTTGGTTTGGGGTTTCTTTTTTTTTAGATTTCAACATTTTCCCTCTAGATTTTTCTTGTTTTCTTCTTTTCTTTCTTCATTTTTCTAGTTTAAATATAATTTTCCATTGTTGCCTTCTTTAATAATAAGAACTTCATTTTTGCTAGTGTTTCCTTCCCTATTATTTGGTTTCCCCCCCAACTTTATCCCATAAGGTTTTCTGTTTGTTTGGTTTGGTTTGATTTATAATATATATTTTTTAATTTATTTATTTTTTATTGTGGAGAAGGGCACCAATTGACCTACAGGGGCAAATCCATCAGGGTGACCACAGATTTCTCCAATGACGTTTTTCAAGCCAGAAGACAATGGTCATCTACTTTTAATCTACTTAAACACAATCATTTCCAGCCCGGAGTTCTATATCCTGGTAAGCTAAGCATTAAAATTGATGGAGAAATCAAATCTTTTACTTAAATGCAAACATTGAGGAAATTTGCTACAACAAGACCAGCTCTACAAGAAATACTGCAACCTGTTCTACACACTGACCATCACAACAGACCACCAGCAAAGTAAACACCCAGAAATTAAAGGACAGAACCTAGCTTCCACAATAATGCAAAAGATAAAAACTAAGCAATGGACTTTCGCAAAATAAGATGAATAGAACACTACCACACTTACCAATTATCTCAATAAATGTTAATGGCTTGAATTCTCCACTGAAGAGGCATAGATTGGCTGATTGGATTAAGAAACAAAAGCCATCCTTTTGCTGTCTGCAAGAAACACACTTGGCCTCAAAAGACAAATTAAAACTCAGAGTTGGCTCAGTGCCTGTAGCACAGTGGTTTCGGCGCCAGCCATATACACTGAGGGTGGCAGGTTCGAACCCAGCCCAGGCCAGCTAAACTACGACAAAAACATAGCTGGGTGTTGTGGCAGGCGCCTTTAGTCCCAGCTACTTGGGAGGCTGAGGCAGAATAATTGTTTAAGCCCAAGAGTTTGAGGTTGCTGTGAGCTGTGATGCCATGGTACTCTACCAAGGGCAACATAGACTCTGTCTCAAAACAAACAAACAAAAAAAAACTCAGAGTTAAGGGTTAGAAGACAATTTTTCAGCAAACGGAATTCAGAAGAAAAGAAAGGTTGCAATCTTATTTTCAGATACAGGTGGATTTAAAGCAACTAAAGTTAAAAAAGACAAAGGAGGCCACTTCATATTGGTCAAAGGAAAAATACAACAAGAAGACATTTTAATTCTAAATATTTATGCACCCAACTTAAATGCTCCCAGATTCTTGAAACAGACCTTAATTAATCTGAGCAACATGATATCCTATAATACCATAATAACAGGTGACTTTAATACTCCTCTTACAGAGCTGGACAGATTCTCTAAACAGAAATTAAAGAAAGATATAAGGGACTTAAATGAGACCCTAGAACAACTGTGCTTGATAGATATATAACACTCCATCCTAAAGCTAAAAAATACGTATTCTCATCGGCCCGTGCAACATTCTCCAAAATTGATCATATCCTAGGACACAAAACAAACCTCAACAGAATCAAAAGAATTGAAATTTTACCTTATATCTTCTCAGACCACAAAGTATTAAAGGTGGAACTCAACTCCAACAAAAATGTTCAACCCCACACAAAGGCATGGAAATTAAACAACTTCATGCAGAATGAGAGTTGGGTGCAGGAAAAAAATAAAAGAGGAAATCATTAACTTCCTTGAGCATAACAACAATGAAGACACAAGCTACCAAAACTTGTGGGATATAGCAAAAGCAAGCCTGAGAGGAAAATTAATCACTTTAGATGCCTACATCTGAAAAACAGAAAGAGTGCATCAACAACTCACAAGCCATCTTATGGAATTGGAAAAAGAAGAACAATCTAAGCCTAAACCCTGCAGAAGAAAAGAAATATCCAAAATTAAATCAGAGATTAATTAAATTGAAAACAAAACAATTATTCAGAAAATTAATGAAACAAGGAGTTGGTTTTTTGAAAAAATAAATAAAATAGATAAACCATTGGCCAGACTAATGAGAAATAGAAAAGTAAAATCTCTAGTAACCTCAATCAGAAATGATAAAGGGGAAATAACAACT
>CAUYPK010120491.1:0-12728 GCA_963574355.1 Loris lydekkerianus
ACTGAGGTTAGACTTGTGACCTATGATGTGATCGATTTTGGAGTATGTTCCGTGGGCTGATGAGAAGTATGTGTATTCAGTTTTCTTGGGATGAAATAGTCTGTAGATGTCTGCAAAATCCAAATGTTGGATGGTTAGGTTTAAATCTAAAATTTCTTTGCTCAGCTTCTTATTGAAGGATCGATCCAATACAGCCAAAGGAGTGTTGAAATATTTAACTATTATGGAGTTGGAGGAAATCAAGTTGTTCAAGACTGTTAGAGTTTCTCTTATAAATTGATGTACATTCTGGTTGGGTGCATAGCTATTAATAATTAAAATCTCATCATATTTTGTATTACCCTTAACAAATATGAAGTGACCATTCTTATCCTTCCTTACTTTTGTTGGTTTAAAGCCTATTGTATCTGCAAATAGAATTGCAACACCTGCTTTTATCTGATTACTATTTGCCTGAAATATGGATGACCATCCTTTCACCCTGAGTCTATATTTATCTTTTAAGGTAAGATGTGACTATTATATGCAGCAAATATCTGGCCTGCATTTTTTGTATACAGTCAGCTAACCTGTGCCTCTTTAGAGGACAGTTTAAGCCATTCACATTAATGGAGAATATTAATAAGTCTGGCAAAATTTTGGGTATTGAGTTTTTCAAAAGTCCAGTGAACTTTTAATCCTTTCGCCACAGTGGAAGTTGGAGTTTGATCAAATGTTTCTGAGTGAGTTTTCTTTTGTGGTAGAGGATTGGGCTGGTCATTATGGAGGATAGGTCTGAGAATTTTCTGAAGAGCTGGTTTGGTTATGGCAAATTTCTTCAACATATGAATGTCATTAAAGTATTTAATTTCTCCATCATAAATGAAACTCAGTTTAGCTGGATACAGGATCTGGGGTTGAAAGTTATTTTGCATTAGGAGATTAAAAGTCGATGACCAGCATCTTCTGGCTTGAAAAGTTTCATCAGAGAGATCTGCAGTCATTCAAATATTCTTCCATTTGTAGGTAATGGATTTCTTATATCTGGCTGCTTTCAGAATTTTCTTCTTCATATTAACTTTAGTGAAGTTAATTATGATTTGCCTGGGGATGTCTTATTGGGATTGAGTTGTGCTGGGGTTCTGAAACTGTCTGCCATCTGAATTTCAGAACCTCTTGGCATGTTGGCAAAATTCTCTTTCATAATTTCGTGGAGAAGAGCCTCTGTGCCTAGTGAGGCCACTTCATCACTTTCATGGATTCCAATGAAGCGGATATTAGCCTTCTTCAAATTATCCCAGAGCTCTCTGAGAGAATGATACATTTTTGCTCTTCATTTCTCTTCCTCTTTGAGAGTTTGAGAGCATTCAAAGGCTTTGTCTTCAATGTCCAAAATCCTTTCTTCTGCTTGCTCCACTCTGTTACCGAGGGATTCTACTGTATTTTTCCAGTCTTTGAGGGGTGCAAATTTTTGCTTCAGTGCATCAAAATCTTTGGTGATTTTGTATTTAAATTCATTAAATTCTTGAGACAACTTTTGAATTGCTCCTCGAATTTCTAATTCTGAGTTTTAAATTGCTCCTCAAATTTCTAATTCCAAATTTTCCTTCATTCTATTAATCTTGTTTGTGATCCAAATTCTGAATTCGATTTCTGACATTTGGCCAGCTGTTTATGAATGGGATCTTCAATTATATCTTTCCTTGGGGGGGGGGGTGTTGATCTATTCTGGTTATTCAGGTTACCAGCATTTTTCCGCGGATTCCACCCCATGATTGTTTTACACCATTTGATTTTTTCCCTGGAGGTTTGTTGAGGACCCATACAGTGCTATGGCCTAAGAAACAGGGGACCTGTTTGGTGTGGTGGGGCTAAGTGGTTCTGTCTTATTTTCAGTTGGTCTCTGTTCAACCCTAGTGAAACTGTTACTCTGGATTGAAGTCTCAGCTGTGGAGAAATACCAGCAATTATCTCACCCCACCCCCCACAGGCAACAATTGGAAAAGGAAAATCAAATCTTCCTACAACAACACACCCAGGGCACTGCCTGAATAGTTCTCAGTCAATTGGCTTAGTTCAAAAGGTCCAAATCAATTGTCTCACTCAGTATCTGTCTCAGGTGGGAGAGTTTGAAAGGTCTCTGGCAACTAAATCGCAGGGGTCTGGTGACTACTCAGATATGGCTTGCTCTGATGCTATGTGGAGTTGGGAGGACTCATCCAGCAAATAGATCAGCCTGTGAAGATTGATGCTTCCTTCTGTACCTTGCACCTCTGTCACACTCAGTCACTGATAGCCCCACAGGGCTGTGACCCAATTGCCTATAGTGAACAGATACTCCAGGGGTTTGCACCTGCCTGAATCACAAGGAAATCTATTTCTGCTCAGCCTGGCCACTGCTCTCTGCCTCTATCTAGCAGGGGGAGGTGAGGCCTGACAACCTCGGGTGATTGATGGAGGACGGGGGGTGTTCACTCAGTTTGAGTCTCGCCGCTGATTGATGTTACTGACAAAACAGAACAGAACAACTTTGCGAGAATTTGTTTCTGTCGCTGCTAAATTTCCCTGCAGAATAGAAGCTGTTTTGAGTTCCCAGGGCCTGTTCTCAGGCCCTGTCTTTTCTCTTGCAGTTTTGTATTCAGTTAGCTCTCAGTTCTAGCCTCCTGTCTTCCTTTGTCTATAGGCCGACGATTCCCTGAGGGCCAGGTGCATCTTAGGCTCAGTAAAGCAGTATTCTGGGTCAGCCTCGCCCTGGGAACTTCCTGTCTCTGCGCTTGCATTTCTAGTCCCCGCGCTCCACCCAGGCCAGTACCTCCTCAGGCAAACCCTTTACTCACCGGGTCTGCATTTCCGTCCCAGATCTGTTCCGTGGTGGATGCCACCTGAGTAGATGCCCAGCCTCCTCGGGTTGCCCAGGGATACAGGACGTGTGGCTTCAGAGTATCCAGGAGTGAGCCCTATTGTTGCCAAAAGATGGCTTCTGGTCTCTGCCTCGGAGCACCGCTGTTCCGATGTGGTTCCCTCTCAGCCAATCGTCCTCTCCTCACTCCTGTGCTGTGCAGTCAGCACTGACCAGCTGCAGTTTAGGCCCTTTCCACACCCCTTGGGAAATCACCCAAGAATCTAGACTCCTGCAGGACAGGCCTCCAGACCTCAGAGTGAGAGTGGAGGGGAGTACAGGGAGGTCAGAGTTGCAGGTACAGAATATATACAATTTTATACAGTTTTATGCCTGGCAGGAGATGCCATGGCACCCTAGTAGGGGAGGTAAATCCAGATTTTACAGTGTCTTTCCCATGAAGTGGAGTGGGAGGACCTTTGAACTCTGCCTGATTGTTTGTGGGGCACTCCAAGCCATTCTCATGGGAGAGGGAACTCCCATGCACTTGGTGATGGATTTTGTACCTTTTGTTTGTATCCTTGGGGTCGCAGCTCACCTCAGTGGGGTTGATGTGCGTTCTTCAACCTTTTCTCTTGGTGCAGCTCTAATCCACCAGGTTACTTGCTAAATTTCTGTCCTTTAACTCTCCTTCTGGATGGGAACCTCTGTGGAAAGCTGGCTTCAGTCAGCCATCTTGTCTCCACCCCCCAAGTTCAAATTTGCCCCCCAAGTTCAAATTTCTTAACATGGCTGACAATTTTTTGCTTAATAACCCCCCCCCCTTTTCAAACTTCCTTGCTACCTCAATAGCTGTGATTCAACCAGACTGGGGAGGTTTATTTCTTCAAATGTGCCTCTACTTTTCCTGAACTGTTTTTTTTGTTTGTTTGTTTGTTTTTGTTTTTGTTTTTTTCATCTGGAATCCATCCATATCACTTTGACCTTTGATTTCTACCCAGCCAAATCACACACAAAGTTCTTGTTGTAGCTCAAACAAAATGTCCTCAAGGAAAAATTTTCTAATCACTATGAATATTTCATTCTTTATCACACATGGCAGAAAATGCATCATCTTAAAGTAGTTACTTTAATTCTGTCCTCACAACTCAATTAATATCAGCAAAAATTAGAAGGCACATCTCTTTCATTCACATTTTTCAACTTTATTATTTAATTTTAAATTTCATGTGCAAAAATGAGAATTAAAATACAATGATGCTAATAAAGTGGGTGCATAAGAATAACAGACATTTTTGGTCAGAGTAGATATTCAGCATTAGATAGGGAATTATCCACTGTCAAAACTGTTTCCTCCACATTCTTAAATGAAGCTGACCCAAAATTTCTAGGTTTTGCCTTATTTTTTTATGTTTTTATATTTTTCTTGCTAATAAAATGATTTTAAATGTTTGTTTCTCTCTGTATGCTCTAGCAATATTTAAATAGACTAAGTATTATCTGTTTCTGGAAGGCTTAAAAAAGCTTTACCACTACACTTATCTGGGAGTGGTGTTTCTGAGTGTAGATTTCCTTTTCTTTAATCCTCTCCTTCTCCTTCCCCTCTTTCTATTTCTTCAATTAAGTATTTTTACAAAAATAAAATTTGCAAATTTAAAAAATCGATTTCAAAATAGTAACACCTTCTGCCAAATCCCCTCCATGATCAAAGTACTGAAAATAGTATATTATGCAACAGTTTAAAATTTTCTATTTATATGCCACTAAAAATACATATGCATACATCTATTTTGTGTGTACGCATGGGGTGTTTATACATACTTTCCAGTGTCATAATCCTGATACATCTGAAACTAACAAAATTAGACACCTGTTTATCTCTCTCTCCACAAATATACATATATAATTTATATGAAGCACATATATATATATATATATACACACGAACATACATACATAAATGTACACACATATGCACACAGACACACACAGTATATAGTTTCTGGCCCTTGGTATATTCCATATAAAGGGTTACTAATATTCTTATTCATAAGATAATAAATGTTTAAAATTCACAGGTTTATTAAAGTTTAAAGAAATGCACATTCTTACACATTTTCACGAGAATGAAAATTCAAATGAATTATTTGAAGGATAATTTGGCAAAATTTCCTTACACAGTATCAATTGATTCTAAACATACACTTTTAAGTTTATATATAGATGTAACTATATGAATCTTATCTATGCTATCAGTTTTAATAGCAAAATATACATACAAATTATAGAGGGATGGATGAAATTATAATATATTTATACCATGGAATATTAGGTAGGATTTAATCAAACTGAAATAAATCTATATTTTCTACTACTGTGTGTGAAGATATTTAAAGTGTATTTTAAGTATAAAAATAAAAAATTATGCATAGGGTTTATTGTATGTGTCAACAATAAATCATATGCATATGAAAATATGTTGAGTATTTCTGAAAAGAAACTATTTTTTGATAGTAATCTCTCATGAGTTCACATTGGATCTTGAACAAGAGGGAAATTCAATTTACTTTATATTGAATTATATATATTTACTGCTGTGAATATAGGAACACACACATATATATAAAATCAGGTATGATATAATCAGATATTCTTTTGATAATTATATAATTTCTGTTGTCAGAATAATACAAAAACAATTTTCAAAACAGACCAAGAGCTTCTCAGGTAAACACAAGTGAGATTCTAATTTGTTTGTATATCTCAAAACACAGACAGTAGAACCTCCATGGTTGACCATCCCCCATCTTGACCAGGTCCTTAAGGTGATCTAATTTTTCCAGACTAGACATGTGCCACATGTACATATCAGTATAGTAGGCCTTGTTCCATATGTTGACCACCTCCATACATTTGACTAGTTTGTTACTGTCCTTTGGGTGGTCAAATTATCAGTGGTTCTACTATCTTTAAGGCAAGCTGACTCATTGGAGCAAGAATAGTCAAAGGCAACTGTATTTAGGTCCTCCACAGAGCAAATTTTTACTGTATCTTATAAAATAAACTACTGGGTCAAATATTTATAACATGCTATTAGAAAAATATTCTGCCTATATTCAAATTCCTTTTCAATAGGATTATATCCTAATTGTGAGAACATGTGAGTTTGAATAACATTATACTAGCAATAAAGCCTTCAACCAAATAGGCCTTGATTCATGAAAATAAGTATAACCTAAATTGCTACTGTCACAGCCACAGAGCATATAAGCCTAGTACATTCTTTGAATTACCCTGCCAAATACTTCAGCGAGAAACTTCAGTGGTCTTTTAGTTGAATTAACTTTAGTGTAATCGTGGGAGTTTGTGTCCTGGGGCAACATAGAGAGGAAATAGAAACTAATTTGGATAAAATAACCTCAGGAAATTTTAGTGCTATCATGTTATTTCATTAAATTGTATAGAAACTAGAGAGGTGAACAATTTCCTCTAGGTACAAATACAGTAGAATTTTTGTAAGTTGATCACCCAAGGACTGTAACAAACTGGTCAATATATGGAAGTGGTCAACATGCAGAACCAGTCAACCTAAGAAACTAGGCCTACTGTACTGACATGTACATGTGGTGTACATCCGGTCTATGGAAACTAGGTCAGCGTCAAGAGGTGGTCAAAGTAGGGAGGTGTCAAGTATGGAGGTTCTACTGTAAATGTAAGTTTGAACAAGCTTCACTTCTAAATTGTTTTAATTACATCACATTTTGTCAGTATATACAGACATACAAAGAAACAAACCAGGTTGTAGCAGTATAATAGTCAACAGCAAATATAGTCCATTATTTAATGGATATTACAGTCTGAGTCTGAAGGAATGCTAAATAAATTTGTTGTTGTTGTTGTTGCTGGGGCTGGGTTCAAACCCACCACCCTCAGTATATGGGGCTGGTGCCCTACCCACTTAGCCACAGGTGCTGCCCCTGGAATGCTAAACAAAATTTACAAAAACATTATTATTTGGAACAATGACAAAGAAGTATAGCACTTTGGGGGACCTACGGAAGTGACATTTAGATTGCTTACTTACATTACATGTGAGAGGGTTGCACAGGTAGAGGGAACAGAAGGCGAGTGGAATTGGTGACTCTGGCATATTGGAGGGTATGAAATAAGGCCCCTCCTTCTGAAACACAGAAATCCAGGAGTTAGGAGATAGCAGGACCAGACCAGGGTGGCTACATAGAAAAGTCACCTCTCTGCTGACATACTCACTCTGAACTCAGAGACACCTGCCTCATCTCTCTTATCTTCTCCTATTTTTTTTTTTTTTTTGGAAATGCTTTACTGCTTATAAGACTCACCTAAGCCTCAGAATACTTGAATTTGTATTCATATCCTAGAGTTGCCATAACGAAGTACCAAAAACTGGATGGTTTAAACCAGTGGTCCCCAACCTTTTTGGTACCAGGCACTGGGTTATGGAAGATGATTTGTCCATGTAACCCAGGAGGAGGGGACTGAGGGGATGGTATGCTGCTGTAAATACAGATGAAGCTTCACTCACTTATTCCCCACTCCCTGCTGTGCAGCCCGTTCCTAACAGGCTCAGTACCAGTCTGTGGTCCCGGGAGTTGGGGACTGCCGTAATAACAGCAATTCACTTTCTCATCCTTAAAGAGCCTGCGAGTTCCAGGAGGTGGTTGAGCAGGGCTAGTTCCCCCTGATGTCTACGAGGGAGCAGGATCTGTGTCCTGCCACTCTCCCAGCCTCCGATGGTGCCAGCAATCCCCCTGTTCCTCTGTCTGTAGAAGCTTCACACTGATCTCGGCCCCTCTTCAGGGGAAATACTCTCCCTGGGTGTCTCTGTCCTCATTTCCCCTTTTCACAAAGATGCCAGTCATATTGGACTCAGGCCCATTCAAATGACCTCATTTACATGTGATTATCTCTGTAAAGATTCTTCCTCCAAAGAACGTCACATTCTGAGGAACCAGTGGTTAGGACTCTAACATGTCTTTTTTTGGTATGACACAGTCAATCTACTCAGTGCTAAAACTTAACTTAGTCTATTAATATTAAAATTTCCCATTAAATGGGAGAAAGGTGGTGATAAGAAATTTTAAGGCAAAAGGCACCAATAATTATTGCCAATATATGAATGAATAAATGAATTGAAGATCACTGAAAGAGATCTCACAGTATTCATCCTGGAAATAAATATTAACCTATCAGCATTCACTCTACCTGTCTTTCTCTTCACCTCTTACGTGAGAACTCAGAGAAATACCTACATTGGTAAAATACAATCTTGAAAAAATGTTCTTTCCTTGTGGTGCAATACAATCATTTTAAATATATTTTTTATAATAAAGAATAATTGATATTTTTGAAAAATTTAAAACACTATAAAAATAGCCAGATAAAGGCTTGAAATATATTGAACTAGTGTTTTTTTTAATAATATGTAAGTTAAAGATTATTTCATGCTTGACGTCTACAGTAATACAGGTTAAGCATCCCAAATCTGAAAATCTGAAATCTTACATCTTCCAAAATCTGAAACTTTTTGAGTAATGGCCTGATGATCATTGTGATCATCAAAAATGCTCATTGTGAATATTCCAAAATTTAAAAGTTTATAGCGACTTTTCATACCAATCATTTCAGATCAGGGATATTCTACCTGTATCAAGAAGTTAATCTCAGGGAAAAATCAAAACAAAAAGTTTTCTTTGAATTTAAACCAAAGAAGATTATTATAAAAAAAATTATAAGAATTTTTTTTAAGCCTCTTCCTCTTGCTTAGGTTTTCATCTTTTATTTAGAATTCCTTTAGGGGGATAAATTGCATCCTTCAAAAAGATATTTTTAAGTCCTAATTTCTAGCACTTTAGAATGTGACCTTGATTGGAATAAGTGATTCTAGGTATAATTAGTTAAAATTAGGTCCTAGGGGCAGGATGGGCTCCTAATTCAATAGGGCTGGTGTCCTTATAAGAGAAAGAGAAAGAAAAAGACACATGGAAAGAAGTGGCTTTGTGAAGGCAGGGTTGGAAATTGGAGTTCTGCTGCCCTAAACCAGCGATAAAACTACCAGACGCTAGAAAAATCAAGGAAGAATCTTCCCCCAAGAGGCTTTCGAGGGAGCGTGACTTGGCTAACACGTTGAGTTTTGAACTTCCAGTCTCCAGAACTGGCAGAAAATAAATTCCTATGTTTTACATCACCCAGCTTGTCATACCTTGTTGCGGCAGCTCCAGGAAACTAATACACCCTCTGTGATGGTTAATTTTATGCACCCATTTGACTAGCCTAAAGCATGTCCAAATAGTTGGCAAAAACATGATTTCTAGGTGTGCCTTTGAGAGTGTTTCCAGAATAGATTCAGCATTTAAATCGGTAGAATAAGTAACAACCATCTGCCCTCACCAGAGAAGGTGGCCATGGGACAATCCCTTGAAGGCTGGGAAAAAAAAAAAAAAAAACAGAGGAAGCACAATCAATCTCTCTCTCTCTCTCTCTCAAACTGGGGCATCAATCTTCTCCCGACCTATGTCATAGGTACTCCTGGTTTTAAGCTTTTGGACTCTGACTTACAGCAGTGGTGGCCCTGGCTCTCAGACCTATGGACTCAGATTGAGATCACACCATTGCTGCATATGGCTCTCCAGCTTGCAGACAGCAGATCATGGGACTTCTGAGGCTCCACACTCTGTGAGCCAATCCCCATACTAAATCCTTATAAATCTGTGTATATCCTATTGGTTATTTCTCTGGAAAACCCTGACTAATACACTGTTTATTTTTTCTCCTGAAAAATCTCATTTATTTTAGATACAGAGTAAAATTCATTAGTTCTGTGGAGTCTTCTCTCACTGCATCAATCCAGAGACACAGGAACTCACCAGCCCCTGTACTTCCACTCCCCCTCCTTTTTTTATTAAATCATAGCTGTGTACACTAGTGCAATCATGGGGCACCATACACTGGTTTTATAGACCGTTGGCCACATTTTCATCACACTGGTTAACATAGCCTTCCTGGCATTTTCTTAGTTATTACGTTAAGACATTTACATTCTGCATTTACTAAGTTTCACATGTACCCTTGTAAGATGCACCACAGGTGTAATCCCACATATCACCCTCCGTCTGTCCTCCCCCCTCCCTCTCCCCCTTCCCCCTATTCTTAGGTTGTAACTGGGTTATAGCTTTCATGTGAAAGCCATAAATTAATTTCCTAGTAGGGCTGAGTACATTGGATACATTTCCTCCATTCTTGAGATACTTTACTAAGAAGAATATGTTCCAGCTCCATCCATGTAAACATGAAAGAGGTAAAGTCTCCATCTTTCTTTAAGGCTGCATAATATTCCATGGTGCACATATACTACAATTTATTAATCCATTCGTGGAGCGATGGGCACTTGGGCTTTTTCCATGACTTAGCAATTATGAATTGGGCTGCAATAAACATTCTGGTACAAATATCTTTGCTATGATGTGATTTTTAGTCTTCTATTCCCTTTTATAGTATTATTTAACCAAACCAATTTCAGTTATGAGCTGCATAATGACCTATTGGTTAACAACAAATCTCATACATGACAATGACATCATAGGTAATTAATACAATGAAGGTGAAAAATCCCTACTGCCCAGTGACCTCATAGCTGTTGTAAGGTAACAGCACAACACATTCCTTATGGGCTTGTGGTGATGCTGGTATAGATAAACCTGCTGTGTTCCCAGTCATATAAAAGTGTGGCAGGTGCAATTATGTAAAATGCACAATACTTGATCAGGTTTAAATATTTACTATACTATTCTTTTTAGTGTTATTTTAGAGTGTACTTCTTCTGTTTATGTAAAAATAAATTAACTATGTAACGGCTTCAGGCAGGTCCTTCAGGAGGTATTCCAGTAGTCTTGATACCATACGCAATAACAACTCCATGTTTGTTATTTCCCCCAAAGACCTTGCAGTAGGACAAGATATGGAGATGGAAGACAGTAATGTTGATGACCTTGACTTAGGCTAGGTCTAGGCTAACGAGAGTTAGGTCTACCTAGACCCCTGTAGGTCTACCAGGGGTCCTCAAACTGCGGCCCACGGGCCACACGAGCCAGTGTGATTGTATTTGTTCCTGTTTTGTTTTTTTACTTCAAAATAAGATATGTGCAGTGTGCATAGGAATTTGTTCATAGTTTTTTTTTTTTTTTTTTTTTTTAACTATAGTCTGGCCCTCCAACGGTCCAAGGGACAGTGAATTGTCCCCCTGTTTAAAAAGTTTGAGGACGCCTGGCTAGGATAACCTGAGTGTTTGTGGCTTAGTTTAAAAACAAAATTGTTAAAGAGTAAAAAGAAAATGAAAACTTAAAACAAGGAAAAATCTTGTAGAACAGAGCTATTAAAAGAAAGTATTTTAACACAGCAGTATCTTGTGTTTGTGTTAGAAACCAAGCATTGTTACAGAGGAGTAAAAAAGTTTAAACAATTAAAAAGCATAGAAAGTAAAAGGTTACAATAAGCTAAGGTTATTATTAAGAAAGAATCATAGTTTTTAATAAATTTAATGTAGCCAAACTACACAGTGCTTATAAAGTCCTCAGTCATGTCCTGGGCCTTCACACTCACTCACCCCTTGCTCACTGACACACCCAGAGAAATTTTCACTCCAGCCTGCTCTATTTATGATAAGTGTCTTATACAGGTATACTGTTTTTATTTTGTTTTGTTTTTGTTTTTGCCTTTTATCCCATATTGTCACTGGGCCTTTTCTAGGTTTAGTGTGATGTAAATAAGATGTGCTTATTTACACAAATACTTAGCAATGTGTTACAGTCGCCTATGGTGTTCAGTACAGTAACATGCTTGTACAGGTTTTACCATATTACCCACGTGTGCAGTAGGCTGTGCTATCTGGGTTTGGCTGAGTGCACTCTGTGATGCTTGCAGAATGACAAAATCACTGAATAACCCAATTCGTGGAATGCGTACCTGTCGTTAACTGACGCATAACTGTACTTTGTAATATTTTTAGGTATTTGTGTGGTGGTCTCTGTTATGAACTCTTTTCTAGGTTAGACATACAGGATAGACATAAAATTCATGTGCAATTTAAAATAGTTTAACATGGTAAACTGCCACAAATTTTATAGATACCCCTATATGTTTTCAGCCCTAGATATTTTTCATACAGTTTTGATTAAAATTAGAGTTGGTGACACTGACATCAAACTAATATTTGCTGATAAAATTTTAATGACAATATTAAGAGGCTGTTCACACCAGTGTTTTTGACCTTGCAAAGTAATGGACTATTCATTGCCTTCACTTACTAGGAAAGGAATGAAGCCTGGCAAATATTTACATGGTCGTTACCAAAAATTCAAGAGAAATCTGCACTTAATCTGTATCTTCCTTCTTAAATATATTTTTTTCTTCTAAAAAAGGGGAAAGATTTTATCCATAAAAGAAAATATTTTAATAATTTCAAGTAAAATTAACCTGTAACCTTGACATTTTAAACTTTTGTTTTAGGAAAGTAAAACTTTTGGAATTATAGAAAACTTTTCTATAATTTTGTATAACATATAAGATTGATTTTCTCACTACTCATGTGATAAACTATATATGATTCTTACCTCTTAATCTGGTTCTGATTCTAAAAATGCAGGTGTTTGGGCAGCACCTGTGGCTCTAAGGAGTAGGGCGCCAGCCCCATATGCTGGAGGTGGCAGGTTCAAGCCCAGCCCCAGCCAAAAACTACAAAAAAAAAAAAAAAAAAAAAAAGCAGGCATTTTTAAACATGTTTTATTTTTCAATCAAATAAATGTGGCTAACAACACCAACTTTCTAGCACATTAGTGGACAGTGATTTTTCCATCATAATGTTCAAGTCATAGCATAT
>CAUYPK010120494.1:0-43958 GCA_963574355.1 Loris lydekkerianus
CTGTCTAGGCAGGAGTGTGGCTGTCCAGGCCTTCTTCATCTCTCTCTCCTATTCTCTTGGAAGGGAATCCCATTATTTAGCCAGAATGACCCACAGATGGTTCCTAAATCAGTTTCATTCATTCTCTTCCACTTGCTTTTATAGCTAAAGACAATGCCCCATTTGTACACAAGTCACTCCTTATGAGAAACATCAGCCCCAGCCACGCTCAGGTCAAAGGCTGTCAGGAATGGACTGGTGTCCTCCCAAAATCCATGTCCACCCAGAACCTGAGCATGTGACCTTACAGGGAAATCAAGTCTTTGCGGGTGTAATTAGTTAAGGAACTTGAGGTGAAGTCATCCTGGATGAAAGGTGGGTGTCCTTACAAGAAGAAAAGAAGACAAAGAGTCACAGAGGAGAAGGCCATGTGACAGTGGAGGACAAGATTAGAGTGATGTCACCACTACCACAGGAATACCTGGGGCCAGCAGAAGCTGGTGGGGGCAAGAATGCTTTCTGCCTCACAGCCTTCGGAAGGAAGTGACACCTGGTTTTGAGCCTCTGACCTCTAGAACTATGAGAACAAATTTGTGTTGTTTTACAAAGGTCACAAGCTCACCATGGCTGCCAAGACTTTTCAGAGCCTGGTCCCTTCCACCTGGAATGACAGCACTGTTTTCCCATAAGCCCTACAGGTGCTGGGCTCCGCGGCCCTCCACAGGCCACAGGTGTTAGGTCTGCTGACACGATGCCAGAATATCTTGACATCCCCACCTTCCACCCAGGTGACACCTTCCCCCGACACCTAGGAGATGCAAACTCCCTGGGTCTCCTGCCCAGGGCCGTGGCGGGGCCTCGCCTGTGTGATGAAGAGGGCCTCCACGCCGCCCTGGTACTCAGCCAGCAGCAGGGGGATGTAGTCGTAGACCTGTTCCCGCAGGTCGTCGTTGGGCAGAAGGAGCTTCAGCATGGGCTTCAGGGCCTTGATGACCCCCAGCTTCACCTGCCACAGGAAGTGAGCTCTCCGACTCATGGTCCCAGGACCCCTTACCCAGCAAGCCTTGATTTCACCCACATCTCCAGAATAAAAGGACAAGTGATGGAAGGAATTCAGAAGAAACTTTGAGGCCTTGTCCAGCAAGGTTGAGGCAGTGTAGCTGGACTTCCAGGTCTAAGTGCCACTTACCAGCTGGGTGGCCTCAAGCAGGCACATAACCCCTCTGTGCCTCAGTTTCCTCATGGAAACCCTTTGTGTTAATAAAATAGTTCTACAACATAGAGTTGGTGCGGAAATAGCTCCTGTAGGTAAGACGGAGGGAGGGCACCCAGCATGTGACCAGTGCTTTCAGAATGATCACCCACCCCCATCCAGAACTCCTCAGGGCCCTTTCCCAAGGCCAGCCTCGAAAAGTGAGGCTCGCAGGTCCATGCCATTCAGCATCCACAAGTTTCTCGGCTTTGCCATAAATCAGGTCACTGTGCTCTGGGGTCCTGGGAATGAGGCTGAACCCAGTGGTCTTTCAGCATCTCCCGGCCCCACAGGCTGGGCAGCTGTGACCAGAGGGACTAGGGTGCCTTCCTAAGAAGGGCCCATCTCACCTCAGGGTTGTGCTGCCTCAGCCATACGGTCACAAAGTAGCGATACATTGGGAACACCTTCAGAGCAAACTGGTCCTCGGTCATCACAGGGTACACGCTGTCCTCCAGGTGCCGCAGGTAAAACTGCACTGTGTCACAGAAGGTCTCCATGGCTATCAGCCGCAGGGAGCCAGAAGGAGTGGAGGCAAAACAAAACCTTCCTTGCCCACCAGAGGGGGGGACTCCCCCTTCTCTGCCTCTGGCAGCTTGCTGTATGCCTTCCAGCCCCTCACAACTCCCTATTGCCCCCACACCTCTGGGTGTGAGAGTTGAGCACACAGGGGTGTCTGGCCCCTCCCTCTAGAGACCACTGGGTCAAGGGCAGGGCCTGGAAGGCCTCTACCCACATCCCAGGGATTTCACTGCAGAGGGAAGCAAGCACATTGGGCATGATCCTCCTTAGGCACCAAGGGTTTTTAGCCAGGAGAAGGTTAAGTGATCACTGGGAAGGTGATCAGATTTAAGTAGCACCAAAGACCTGCCCAAGTCAAAGCCAAACTAGAAACAGTTTCCCTGTGTCTCCTGTGAATGGCCATTGCCCTTCCTGAAATGCTCAGCTACAAGGATCATTATGAAAACATTGAGATAAACAAAAATCAAGAAACATAAACTCCATGGGCATGGAAAGAAATGGAGCCATCCCAGCAACACCCATAAGCCGAGAAGGTTGCCACTTGCACAGAGGAATCAGAAAGGACACTGTCGACTGTGTTTCTTGGAAGTGAAATAATGGACCATGGCACAGGCTGTCTCAAAACATTCATAGTGACTTATGTACAAAGCAAGCTAAATGGAGTCAAGTGACAGTTTCCAACCTCTAAGTCAGGATCTTTTAAAAAGCACCCACGGTGTCTCACCCCCTTCCTCCCCCCAGAGGCCTAATCAGAAGCCAAACAAAGCAGGCAACTGAGCAAAATTATTGGGAACAAATGAACAGCACACCTCTTTCAACCGCCCCCCCCCCCACCTGCTCCCTACCCTGCTTTCCCCCTGCGGCACCTGAACAGGCCACACCTGCAGGCCCAAGTGGGACACGCACCACTACAGATCACCTGGCGTATCTTGGCTTCATTGGCGAGCCTCAGCATGGTGAAGATGGTAGCCAGGGTGATGCCCATGTACGGCATAAACTCAAACACTGTGGGGTTGGGGGAGAGGTCACAGGGAGAAGGCACAGAGGACATCCTGCTGCCCAGTGCCTCTAGCCCCAGCATTCCAAAGTGGGGGACACCTCTGCCATGCCCTGGCATGTCTTGAGGCTCTCCCACTCCCACCTTCTTCAGGCTCAGCTCACTGGACCCCTCAGCAGAACTGGACCAACCTGGTGCCTCCACCCTTGTGAATTACCATCCTCTGGCAGGGTCGTGCCTCCACTGTCCCCTTGCCAGTGAATTCTCCTCCAACCCTCCTGGGCCCCCTCAGTGCTGGGCCCCTCTCTACTCTCACTTCTTGGGTGCTAATGGCTTTGAACATCACTGACACTCTGAGGTCACCCTGACCAAAGGCCAGGACCAGACCTGCCTTCTGAACTGCCACAAGTCAACTGCTCACGCCACCTCTCCACCCAGATGGCTCACAAGGGAGGAAAGCTCAGTATGTACAAAACAGAATTCTCTGCTTGAGCCCCCAATTCCAGAAATGACCCACTGCACCCCCAGGTGCTTCACCCTCCTCTCCTTCACCTGTCCCCCCTTCCCCAGCAGGTCTCACCCACAGCTGCCTCCCACCTCTGCTCAATGTGCCATCACTGCACACGATAGTCAGGAAGGTCTGCAGCTTAGTGTTCTTCAGTGGCGTCCTCTAACTCCCACACCAAGTGCAGACTCCTTACCAAAGCCCTGGGGCCCCGTCTTACCCTCCACCTGATCTTGCACCCATCTCCCCTGATTCCCCAAGGTCAGCCTCAGTTCTTCAGAGAAACCAAGCCCATCCCTGTCTTTCTGCCTTTGCACCCGATGTTCCCACTGTGTAGCATGTTCTCCACCATCCTATTCTTCACAGGGACATCCTCCTCTCACCCTGGAGGTCTTGGCTGAATATCACTGAGACCCCTGCAGAAAGGAGGTCCCCTCCCCTCATTCTGAGCTCAGACAGCTGTCACTTCACAGGAACATCAAGTTCTGTGTTTGGCTTATGGTCTCTTCTGAGGGCAGGGGCCAGGCGGGTCTCATTCAGTGCTGTGGTCAGGTACCTGCCACAAGGCCTGCATGGAGCAGGGGCTCAGCACACGTTTGTGGGATGACAGGGAGGGGGATAGGAAATAAAGGGAGAAGGCAAGACCGGAAGACAGGACAGACAGTACGGTGCAGGCAGGGGGAGAGAGGGGAGAGAGGGAAAGAGGACGGGAGGGCAGGAGAGATGGAGGGAGAGGGGAAAAACAAGATGAAAAAGAGGCAGAAACACACGGAGAGAATCCTAACAGCTGAGGGAGGCAAAGAGTCATGCGGAGATAAAGAAGAAATGCCAGAGGAAAAAGAGACAGAAAAAAGAGATGGACAGGGAGGGGCAGAGGTAAAGGCAGAGACAGGGAAGTGAGGCCGAGAGAGGCAGAGACCCAGAGGGAGCCAAGGTGGAAGGGACCAGGACCTGGCCTGACAACCGTTGAGTGCCTACCATTGCCATTGGCCAGCTTGGCCAAGGTAACAATGACAAATTCATCCGTGAGGTTGAGGGGCTTGAGGTGATGCTGCAGCTCGTACATGACCAAGCTGAAGTGATTTCGGGACAGAGCCACCAGGGTGTCACTGGCCACCTCTGCCTTCACATAGTTCTCCATCTGCTGGGGTGGGAGAGTGGTGACACCACTGCCAGCAGGGCCTCATGAAACCCACCTGCCCCAGGCTTTGTCCAGCCCACCTGACTTTTGGGCCCAGCCTGTCCTGCCCCATGAGGTAATTGCACAGGGCCAGGCCACCAACAGCCCAGCTCCTGGGCTCATAGAGAATAGCACCGATGGATCCCCAGGCCGTCCCACCTCTGGGGTCTCCCGCATCTCCTTGGAGGCAATGGCGACCAGCCTCTGGACACACCGCTCCTCCAGCTCCCCCTCCTGCTGGATGATTTCCTGGAGAATGTTGTAAATGTTAATCTTGCGCTTGGTGGAAATCTAGAAAACAAGTATGGTGGGTGGGAAGATTCCTGGCAGGACAGGAGGGCCCATATGTCCACCTCCTCTCCCTCCCACCATCCTCCTTCCCCACATCCCATCTGGAGAAAGGCAACCACCACCCTCCAATCACACAAGTCTCAGATCCTGATTCCTCCATGTCCGAGACCTTCCTTTTCCCTTCTCCCTCCCCACTCATCCCACTCCCCAGTCCATGTGACTTGTATATCCGTTCTCTCTTCCTTGTCAGTCAATGTTTAACGAGGCAAGTGTCACATGGTCAACATATAAGTCCTCCACACACTGGGCATTGGCCATCTTGAAAGCCCAAGAAGGCAGATTCCCTTTGCCTGGCACCCTAGTGAGAGAGTGTGTGAGGCCAAAACACGTGCCTCTCATTCTCTTTTCATTCCTACATCAGTAGTACTTATTACTACTTACAGTGACCTGGTTTGGGATGGATTGGACAGATGGACTGCATGCCTGCACTACCTGGAGTATTTGAGAATGACTTGTTTAATTAGGCAGGGCAAGCCCACTTAAGGAATGAGGGTGGACTTCCTACTACGTGAGGCCACTGCCTGCAAAGCTCTTGGGGAAAATGGCCTCAACCTTGAGTGGGGGAGAAGGTCGCTTTCTAACAGTCCATAAACTTTAGCAAATTTGAGGACCTTGAGAAGAATTTATAAGTTTCAATGAAATTCAATAGAGGGAATCTTAGCCTTTGTTTCCTAGTTTTGAAATAGCAGAGGTTTGTAAAATTTGAAATAGCAGAGGTTTGTAAAATTCTAATCAGAGATTTCTTATTATAAGTCATGGGCATAAATTAATTACATGGCCTTAGTAGCTGCTCAGTTCTGCATGGCTTAAGACCAGTATTTTTCAACTATTATTTTTATTGTTGCTGTCATTATTACTGTTGCCCCTAATGAGCCTTTTTAGACATTTTTTTCCTAATAAACCCCCATGAAATTTTAATTGACAGATATTCTATCTATGTATTGATGAGTGAGGGGTGTCCAACCTATGGCCCGTGGGTCACATGTTGGTTTTGTTAGAATTTTTTTTTTTTTTTTTTGCTTATCTGTGGTGTCAGATATCACAAGAAATATGCATGGACCTTTTTTCCTCTGCTAATCAGCTTTTGTTAGTGTTTGTATATTTAATGTGTAGCCCAAGACAATTCTTATTCTTCCAATGTGCAGCAGGGGAGAAAAAAAGGTTGGACATCTCTGCTTTATGTGCTGTATCTGTTTTTTAAATATAAAAAACTAAAATTTTCTTTGCCCTTCCAGTTTTCCCACTTGGGGGGGATATCACCCCATTGAGAACACATGCTCTAGAATTTGTTCAAAGGAACCTCAAGGAGGCCTGTATCCTTAATCAACATTCTTGCTGCATGAAAAATTATAATACAACCAGCCTTTCTATGA
The DNA here is from genome assembly GCA_963574355.1 of Loris lydekkerianus. Classification (NCBI taxonomy): domain Eukaryota; kingdom Metazoa; phylum Chordata; class Mammalia; order Primates; family Lorisidae; genus Loris; species Loris lydekkerianus. The sequence continues at coordinate 6,160 of CAUYPK010120494.1, forward strand.
AAGAATAGTCTTTGGAGAATATTTATAGTCAGAAGGGAAAAACTGCCAAAGACTTGGAAACCAGCAAAAATGATCATTGGATGGCCTTCCAGAGCAGTGTTTGGCAATGACTGGAGGATGCTCTGGGATTACTGGATTCCAAGGGGCAAACATCTTTCATTGCCTTTGATTGCTTTGGACTATTTTACAGCTCTGTAGGAGAATAAGTTAAGGCCTAGAAAACTGATAACAATACAAATGTTCCCTCCATAGCAATGAAAATAATTCCTGTCTGTCTGCAGTATGTAAAATGGATTTTATTTTCTGGTAAAGAATATGAATATCTATAGGTAATTTTTTTTTGTTTGTTTGTTTGTTTTGTTTTTTGCAGTTTTTTGGCCAGGGCTGGGTTTGAACCCACCACCTCTGGCATATGGGGCCAGTGCCCTACTCCTTTGAGCCACAGGTGCCACCCTGGTAAAATTCTTTTAACATCTTACTGGTTCCTGTACTAATTAAGGAATAAATGAAATATTTGATGTGTGTTAATTTTTAAAATATGCCTACTTATTTATTGTCTAGTTATTTACACTGATCACTGATTAAGGCCTGTGAATTAATTATATATTTTTCATTTTCTACATTTCCTGATACATTGAGATCTGGGGCCTTGCTGACCCTGGAGAGACTGCCCCTCCTAGAGCTAGCCAACTCCCAGAGAAAGCAAACAAATGTGATTTTCAAATACATAGCAACTGTTATAGATTGAATGTGTTCCCTTACAATCTGTATTTGAAGCCCTAACCTCCATTGGGATGGTGTTTGAAGATGGGGACTTTGGGAGGTTATTAGGGTTAAATGAAGTCATAACAGTGGGAGCCTAATCTGATGGGACTGGTGTCCTTATAAAAGGAGGAGATCAAAGAGAGCTTTGTGCATGCACAAAAGAAAAGCCAGTTGAGAGGGAAGCTTTCTGCAAGCCAAGAAGAGAGCCCTCAGCGGAAACCAAAGTAGTTGGCACCTTGATCATAGACTTCTAGCCTCCAAAACTATGAGAAAATAAATTTCTATTGTTTAAATAAACCAGTCTATGGTATTCCATATGATACCCTGAACAGAATAATACACCAACCAACCCAGAGCCCATCTCCCAATTACCTCCTTTATTGGGCTCTGATACCCTGGGCCACTATCCACCTTCCCTTAATAACCCAGGCCAGGTACCATACAACTAGTGACAGCTTCTATGTCCCAGAGCCCACTGAAGTTATTCAAACTAGCCAATCCCAAGCCTTCTTATCCTGCCTTAATCGTTCCTTCCCATAGAAACCATAATAAAGACTTTGGCCCATAATTTTTCCTTGTTCCCTCTGTGTCCTGACACAATGGCCCTCCTTTTGGGAGCTGTAGTAACAAACTAACTTTTACAATCAAGCATATCCTGGGCAGTAACCTCATCATATCTGAACAAAACCTTCATTTAAAAACATCCTGTATTGAAAATTCTTTGTCTTATGGTCCACATATCCAGGCATCTTCCTCATGGCTGCCCTACATTTTTCTATCAAATAAAGTTTTCTAAAGAAGAGCCATTTGTGGAGTTAGAGAAGGAGAAGAGACAGTATTTCAAAAATATATGAAACTTATTTCATGGGCTCAGTGCCCATAGCTCAGTAGTTAGGGCGCCAGCCACATATACTGGAGCTGGCAGGTTTGAAACTGGCCTGTGCCTGCTAAACAACAATGACAACAACAAAATAGCCAGGCATTGTGCCAGGTGCCTGTAGTCCCAGCTAGTTGGGAGGCTGAGGCAAGAGAATTGCTTAAGCCCAAGAGTTTGAGGTTTCTGTGAGCTGTGATACCACGCTACTAAGCGTGACATAGTGAGACTTTGTCTCAAATAAATAAATAAATAGAACTCATGATTGCCTTAATGTACACAGCAATGATTTAATAATACTAATAATTTTTTAATTTGCAGAAAAAAATAAATAAAACTTATTTCATGAAATAATACCTGAAAACATCTTGTCTTTTTTTTTTTTTTTTAACATCTCAAGTCTTAAAACAGAATTGGACATACAGATATAGGAAGCTCAAAGATGATCAACTAGATTCTATCTCAAAAGGCCCTCTCTGAAACTTTTTTAACTGTCAAAATTCAAAGGCAAAGAGAAAATTCTAAAAACAAGAGAAAAGCATTAAGTCACACATAAGATAATACTTATCAGACTAACACAGATTTCTCAACAGAAATGTTATAAGATAAGAGAGAATAGGATGATATATTCAAAGTGCTGAAAGGGGGGGGGGGAAGCTAGCTGGTCAAAAATACTACACCCAACAAAGATATCCTTCAGAAATAAAGAAAAGTAAAATATTTTTCAGACACACAAACACTGAGTAAATTCATCACCACCAGAATGGCCCTAAAGAAATGCTAAGGGAGTCCCACAATTGGAAGTAAAAAAATATTTCATCATAAAAAAAACATGAAAGTATACAACTGGTAAAGCAGATACATTAATGAGAAAGATAAAGGCATTAAATGTTGTCACTATGGAAAACCTCTAAGCCACAAAGATAAATAACAAGGGAGGAAGTAAGGGACAAAGTATATGCAAAACAATTAGAAAACAAGATGAAAGAATTTAGTCATTAACTATCAGTAACAACCTTAAACTTAAGGAACTTAAGTTTAAGTTGTATAAACAATTTAAATTCCACAATTAAAATATACAGCCTGACTGAATGGATTAGAAAAAACGAGACCCAATTATATGCTACCCAACTATATTGCTTCACCTGTAAAGACACACATATAGACTGAATGTACAAAAGCATTCCATACATGTAGAAAACAGAAGTATGCAGGAGTAGCTATACTTAAATCAGACAAAATGGACTATAAATCCAAAACCATAAAAAATATATAATGATAAGGAGATTGATTCAGTAAGAAAATACAAGATTTGTAAATGTATATACACCCCAAACCAGACCATCTAAATCTCTGTACAAAACAAATATTATCAGAGATAAAAAGAGAAGCCTCATTATAATAACAGTTGGGGACTTCAAAATCCCATTTTAAGCACTAGACAGAGCTTTTAGAGGCAAAATCAACAAAGAAATATTGAACATAACTGTACTATAGACCAAATGAACTAGCTGACATTTATAAAAATTTCAACTAACAACTGTAAAATACACCTTCTTTTCATCAGCACACAGAACATTTTCCAGGATAGACCATATGTTAGGCCACAAAACAAATCTCAACAAGTTTTTAAAACTCAAAATTGCATCAAGTTTCTTTTCAGATCACAATGAAATAAAAATAAGAATTACTAATAAGAGTAATATTTTAAAAATACAAATGCATGAATATTAAATAACATGCTCCTGAAAAGCCAACTAATTTGTGAGGAACTTAAAAAAAAAACTTAAATTTTTTAAACAAATGAAAATAGAAACACAACATAACAAAAGCATATGGTATACAATAAAAGTAGTATGAAGGGGAAAGTTTATAGCAATACATGCCTGTGTCAAAAAAGGACAAAGATTTGAAATAAACAACTGGGTGGCATCTGTGGCTCAAAGGAGTAGGGTGCTGGCCCCATATCCTAGAGGTGGCGGGTTCAAACCCAGCCCTGGCCAAAAAAGAAAAAAAGAAAAAAAAAAAAAAAAGAAAGAAACAACCTAACAATGCACTTCAAGGAACTAGAGGACAAGAACAAACCAACCCAAAAATTAGAAGAAAGAAGAAGGTAATACACATCAGAGCAGAACTAAACAAAATAGAAACAAAAAAATACCCAAAAAAATCAATGAAATTAAAAGTTGTTTTTAAAAAAAGATAAACAAAACTGGCAAACTATTAATCAGACTAATTAAGAAAAGAGAGAAGACCCAAATAAATAAAGTCAGAAACAATAAAGGAGACATTATAACTGAGACTACTAAAATATGAAGGGTCATTTGAAACTATTATGAAAAACTACATGACAAATTGGAAAACTGAGAGGAAATGGATAAATTTCTAGAAACATGTAATCATCAAAATTGGACTAAAAATAAATAGAATATCTAATCAGACCTATAATGAGCAATGAGATTGAATCAGTAATAAAATTTCTCCCTAAAAAGAGAACCCCAGAACCAGATGGCTTTACTGTTGAATCCTACAAAACTTTTAAATAAATAACATTAACTCTTCTCAAACTATTACAAAAAATCAAAGCAGATATGAATTTTTCTAATTTATTTTAAAAGACCAGAAATATCCTTATGTCAAAACCAGAAAGAAAACAACAACAATACAGACCAATAACCCTGATGAAAATATATTCTAAAATCCCCCAATGAAATTCTGGAAAATTGGATTTAATAACACATGAAAATAATAATACAGGTATATCTTGATCAAATGATGAATCCTAGGAATGCAAGGATGGTTTGACATAGGCAAAAACCAATAACTGTGATCTATCACACCAACAGAATGAAGAACTAAAATCATATGATCATTTTGGTAGATGCAGAAAAGGTATTTGATAAACATTTCTTCATGATAAAAAAAAATCTCACCCTGTTAATTATAGAAGGAAAATACCTCAATACAATAAGGCCATATAGGCAAACCCACTGCTAACATTATACTTAGTGGGGAAAAGCCAAAAGCTTTTCCTTTAAGAACTAAAATAAGAAAATAATGCCTATATTCACCACTTGTGTTCAATATAGTACTAGAAATTCTAGCCATAGTAATTAGATAAGAAAAAGGGGCAGGGCATCCAGATTTGAAAAGAGGAAGTCAGTTTGTCCCTCTTTGCAAATAACATGGTATTATGTATAGAAAAACCTAATGACTTCACAAAAATACTCTTAGAACTAAGAAACAATTTCAGTAAAATTCCAGAATAAAAAGTCAATATACAGAATCAGTAATGTTTCTATACACCAATAACAAACTAGCTGAAAAAGAAATTAAGAACACAACTCTATTTACAAAAGCTACAAGAAGTACAAAATACCTAGGAATAAATTTAACCAAAGAAGTAAAAGATCTTTACAAGGAAACTATAAAACACAGATAAAATAAATTGAAAAGAATACAAAACAATGGAAAGATATCTTATGCTTATGTCTGAAAAACTAATATTGTTATAAAATGACTGTACTACTCAAACCAATGTATAGATTAAATGCAATGTCTATCAAAATACTAATATACACTATGAATGGAACTGTATATTAGTATAGCCATCACAGAAAACCATACAGAGGTTTCTCAACAAACTAAAAATAGAACTGCCACATAATCCAACAACCCACTGCTGTGGTATTCATCCAAAGGAAAGAAAAACAGTATATTAAATACACACACACACACACACACACACAGTGTGTGTGTTCCCATGTTTATTGCAGCACTATTCACTATAGCCCAGATATAGAATCAACCTAAATGTCTACCAACATATGAGTGCATAAAGAAAATATGATGTATACACACAGTGGAGTAATATTCAGTTATTAAAAAATGAAATTATGTCATTCATGCAACATAAATAAGCCTGGAGGATATTATGTTAAGTGAATGAGCCAGGCATAGATAGATAAATACTGCATGTTCTCATATGTGGGGGCTAAAAGAAATGTGAGAATTATGGTTCTTAGAGTATAGGAAGGGTAGGGGGAAGGGAGCTTAGGGAGCTATTGGTTAACAGAGAATTGCAACTAGAAAAGAGTAAGTTCTACAGCTCTCTACACTGTAGAATGAAAATACAGTAGAACCTCTTAAGTTGACCGAATTTCATAGACTGGACATAAACCACGTGTACATGTCAGTACAATAGGCCTAGTTCCTTAGGCTGACCACCTCCATATGTTGACCAATTTGTTACAAGACCTTTGGGTAGTCAACAATATATAGTTAACAACAATATATACTGTATATCTTCAAAAAGCTAGAAGAGAGGATGATGAATGCTTCCAACACAAAGAAATGATAAACATTTGCAGTGATGGGTATGTTAATTTCTCTGATTTGATCATTTACATTATATACATGTTCTGAACTATCACTCCACATCCATAAAAGTGTACAATTACTGTATGTCAGCTAAAAGGAAAAGGGGAAAGAATCAAAATAAAATGAAAAAAAAAATAAAGAATAAAGTTCTGCTCACAGAACTCCTTCACTACCTACCCCCCTGACTAAGCATAGGCTAAGATCCAGCAGTTCTCAAAGTGTGGTCTCTGGACCAGCAGCAACAGCATCACCTGGGAACACGTTAGAAATGCTGCTTCTCAGGCCCCACCCAAACCTACTGAATTAGAAACTCTTGGGGGATTTAAATCCGTGTTTTAACAAGCCCTCCAAAAGATTCTGACGCTCTGGCCCAAACTCTGTCAGCCCATTATGGCCTCTGGCTGCACTTTGCATCACTCCCTCCAACATCCTTTTCCCCAGTCTCTTATCCTTGCTATACATCTCACCATTGCCCAGGTGTGTTATCTCTACCTGTGCCCACCTGGTTCAACATTCTTGTAATTCAGCTCATTTGGTCTAGGACAATGGCTCCCAAACCCTCTTTGTCAGAATCCAAGAGCTTTAAAAACTTATGAAAGCCTCAGACCCTAATGGTCTTCAAGGAGTAAGCACCTCACAGACTTTCCCATCACTATGTCCCAGCACCAAGTACCATGTCAGTAAATTTGTGCTGAATAACAGGGGTGCAAGCAGAGAAAAGTGGCTGAGTCCAGAGGATGGTTCCAAGGATGAGGTAGTCTTACCTCTGGCACCTGCAGGCAATGAATTAGAGCATTCATCACCACTAAGGGCTTGATGGTGGCCTTTTCTGTGATTATTACTGAGGCCAGGGTCTTCCGCATGTCAAGATTCGCCCCTGCTGTGTCTGTCTTTGATGACTCACTGTCAATAATATCCAGGAGGTTTGTGACTTGTTGGAAGGTACCTAAAACAAAGATGGCTCAGGTGTGGTGTCAAAATGACCATTACAGGGGTGCCCCATGTGCTCCTGGCCTTTGCTACATCTCCACACTTCTAGCTTCACCTGAGACACAATGTCCACTATGCACATGGAGAAACTGAGGCATAGACCGGGACTGAATTCAAGGAGCTAGAGGCCAAGATGGAGTAGAAATGCAGGGATGTGGATCACTTTCTTACCATTGTCAACTGGCTCAATAGGGTCCAGGTCCCCTGTTTCCTCTGACATGTCTTCATTTGAGTCTATTGCTGTTTCTGCCATCACTTCTGCCATCTCTTTCTCAAGCTCTTTTGATACAAACAAGATTTGAGAAATATTTAGTATGTCAACACACCCTGTGAAGACACACCCTTGGATAAACCCCTCTCATTTGTGCATGAAACCTGTCACTTTCTTCTAACCATCAGAATATGGAAAAGGTGATGGGAAGTCCACCCACCCCCCAAGCAGATTAAGTTACATGAGACTCTGTCTTAGCAGACATCTCCTGCTGACCTTGAAAAATAAACAGCCATGATGCAAATTGCCTATGGAGGGGGCCAGGTGGAAAGGACCTGAGGACCTCAGTCCTGCAGCCATAAGAAACTGAATTCTTAACCACATGAGCTTGGAAGAGGAGCCTGAACTCCAGAAAGGAATGCAAGTTGGCCAGTACCTTGACTGTAGTCTCTAAGACCCTGAATGAAGGACCCATGCCCAGACTCTTGACCCATGGAAGCTGTTGAGATAATAAACAGGTATTCTTTTAAGCCACTGAGTTTATGATAATTTGTTACACAGCCATAGATAACTAATACAGTTGGTTAAAAAGAATACTTCTTCCCACCCTTTTGTCTAGCACTGAAAATATATGACTAATGAGAAATTTATATCAGCAGCTCTCTTCCTGCTTTCAGGGGACTTTGTCAGTGTTAGCAGCTTCTTAAGGGTTGACAAACACCAGCATAGATGTCAAGATGGCAGAATAAAGTTTCTCAGGTCCTTTCTCCTCCTGTCCCAAATTTCTTGATCTTTAATGTTCATCCGAGGCTCTTGATCCTCCTATGCTATTTCTTTATTGGAGATCATTTAAAAGTAACTCTGGGATTTAAACACTGACCTTTCCTTAGGGTCCTCTTTTGAATGAAACAAAAATAAACCACAAGAAAAAGCTCTTTTCTTTGCCTCATACACATCAATGGAAATATGAATGGTGGGATCAGTAGTCAAAGTAAGACAGTTAGGCTCATCAGTCATTTCCCTTATAAGGAATGGGTCTCCTGGTGGGTGAGACAGTTTCATTAGAACTATCACCGTTAGATCTTAGACCCTTAGAACCTTGAGACCCAACTGCCTCCCTGAGTTTCTATCTTCCCAAGACCTGGAGATTGCACAAGGACCTGGGGTAAAAGCTCTATCATTTTGTCATTAAACTTTCTGTGTATGCTGGATTACGATGGCCTATTTTGGGAAAGGGAAACGGTGGGAGTGGGGATGGCTTATAAGCAAGTCCCAGAGGAATGAAGTCATGGGAGCCCAGGGTGGGGAGGTGTGGTCAGGACAGCTGGAGAGGAGAGGAGGAAATGACAGAGAGGTCCTGGGGAGAGGAATCCTCCTTCTCCTGACATGTGCAGAGTGGGAAAGTGAATTTCCACTAGCAGAATATTTAGAAGATAAAGAACATCAAAGACAGGTAAGAGATCAGGAACCCTGCTTCCCCAAACGAAAAGTGGTTCCCAAAAGAGTTCTCTGTCACTTATAGTCTACATCAATAGCTTGATCAATAAAATAGTGGCCTTTGAGAAACCTTTCTTTGCATTACAGGACAACAGAATAAAACTCAGAGCCATCTAGGTCCAAGGCTGCTTAGTTAAAATTCCCACTCAAGTTTTTCCATCATGCCAAATGAGAATTCCTCAGCTTCTGCTTGGACGCCTCCAATACCAGGGAGATCATTACTCTCAGGAGAAACCCATTTCTACTTCACAGAATTTAGATGGGTAGAAAATGAGCTTTCTCTATATAAAGCTAAACATTTCTTCCCCTCTCCTTAAAATCCCTGCATTATTCCTGGTTCTGCTCTCTTGCAACACATTGATTAACATGCAATAGACACAAGGACACAGTTATCATGTGCCTCTACTTTCACAACACCCCCCCCAAAAAATCTGCACTGCCTCCTCCCATTCCCCATGGGGCCTTCTTTTCTCTTTCAAGGATCACTCAAATGACATGGCTGCAATTCCATTCCACAGACTGACTGCATACCTACCATGTGCAACAAAGCATGGCGCTCCTTGTTGTGATGAATACAGGGTGGGTAGGGCACATCTTTATCCTCTGAGCATCTTCACATTCAACACATGAAAAATCACAAATCTAGACCCAGAACTGTATGTTTCAGTTAGCAATTGCTATGTAACCAGCTCCCTCAAAACTTAATGACTGAAAATAATCAATTATTATTGTTCCTTCAGCTATACATCAGCTGGGTGGCTCTGTTGGTCTGTCCCATGCCTAGCCAAGCACAACTGTAGCCATTCACCCATCTCAATCAGCTAGTGAGTTGGCTGAGGGCTGGCCATTGGCTAGCTAGCTATTGGCTGAAGTGAAGAGGGTGACTGGGACATCCTGTAGCAGGAGTAGCCCAAGCTGTTGTCATAGGACCTGGGCAGGGTTCCAAGGAAGCAAGTGGCAACATGAAGGCCTGGAAACTGAGACTCAAAACCAGCAGCCATCATCTGCCACATTCTATTCACCAAGGCAGATCATAGGCCATCCCAGACTCAAGGGCTGTGGAAACAGATGCCTCCCTTTGATAAAAAGAGCTTCAAAGTCACATTGTGACAGATGAGGCTATCAGGAGGGAAGTTGTTTTTTACTACGCACAGGGTGACAGTGACTTACATCATGGCAAAAGATAAGATGCCCCTAATCATATTTTCTAGAGAGGGCACCTGGACAATAAAACTATGGAGAAAGAAGTGGAACTGCTTGGTTTTCCAAAATGAGAATACTTTAGTTTTTTATTATGACAATAATATTGGAATCTTATACAATCCATTCACAAAATCTGCCTATCTTGGGTGCTGTCACTGTATTAAGTTTCACGCCTCTGCTTCTCTAAGAACTAACCAGGAAATAGGAAAGCACTGTATTTGTGAAATCCTATAAACTTACATGCATGAAAGGGCCATGGAAGAATGTGGGAAAATGTATAGAAGCTGACCCAGAGGCAGCCTCTACAGAGTGGACACATTTTGAAGGTTTTTACACAGTTCCCAAGGATCCCTCCTCCCTCATCCATGCAGCCACAGTAACGGGATCCTGGGAGCCATGTTTTTAGTACTATAATCCCTCCCTCAACATTTCTGATTGGACAATGAGTAGACACTTGATCCAGCTAGGCCAATCAGATTCTTAGGTACAGGAATTTGGAATTCTAGGTAAGAGAGAATCCAGTCAGTCTCTTTTTGTGATCGTGGGAGCCAGGGCTGGAGAGCATCTGGGACAGAAGAGCAAAAAAGCCTTGAGGAAAGGAAAGGGTAAAGCTGTCTCCAATAGTGAGCAGAGACAGGAGAGGGAAGGAGAGCCTGGCTCAGCACCGACTTGGCTGTGCACTTCTTGCTGTTAGGAAGTCTATCTATTTACAAAAGCACCATTTTTTTTTTTTCTTACATTACCCCTGTTGGGTTTTCTTACTTGTAAACAAGAGGGTCTAAATGCTACAGGCACAAAGGTGAAAAGGGGCTGGTGGGAGGTCACAGCAGCTTAAGGATCCCCGAAAGGGGTGAGCGTTTCGAGGAGCCATGGGCAGTGAGGCCAGCAGTTGGTCCCTGGGTGCACCAGGGAGGGATTTGAAGAAGGGTGACGTGGTTTAGGAGACACTAGACAATCTCAGAATTGTGGATGGGGACTACTGTGAACGTATTACGTTCCTCCCGAGGAAGGAGGAAATGGGGCTGGAGTCCAGAGACCAGCTGAATCCCTCGCTCTTTGTGTGACTCCATCTCCAATGCAGAGCCTATAAGTTTAAAATTTCTGCTTGTAACACAAAGCAAACAACAACACCCAAAATAAAGTCAAAGATAAAAAACTAGTGGAGAAAATACAGTACATGACAAAAAATATTCTGATTAATGAAATAAGCACTCTTAAATTCTCAGGGTAACAAACTCCAATAGGAAAACAGGTAAAAGATATTCTCCAAAAAAGAAATAGATGTGGCTCATAAGTTTGAAAAAAAAATTCAACATGTAACACTAATAAAAAGCACATTTAAAACCAGGATCCCACTTTTCACTTATCAAACTGATAGACTTTCTTTTTCAAGATAGTTCTTTGTACTAAAGAGGATGTGGGAATTTCTGCTCTCTCACACGCTGATAGTAACGCTCTGGACACAGATTTGGAACATCTCAACATTTGTCCAGGGTAGCCATGCGGGAAGTGGCCCACCAGATCCCCTGTGCACCTCTTCAGTGACAAGTCCTCACTTTTCCCTGGCTCCCAGAGTACCAAGAAAAATGTTCCATTTGCCTACAAGAGAGCCAGCTGGTGGTAGCCATCACTCTCACGCCACCAGTCCCCTATATGTCCCAAATAAACTCCTGGCTTATTGAATCCCCGTCTCAGGGAAGCCAAACCGAGACAACCAGCAACTGGTTGTAAAGCACTTCCCCTCGTGGAAATAACCACAGATATGTGCAAAGTGGTCAACATGTGCAAAAGCTCAGTTACCAGGCTGTTCCAGGAGGACCTTTTTAAAATAAAAACAAATAACTAAAATTGAATGAACCCAGAAGTTGTGGTAAAATAAATCCTGGTATGTCCATATAATAGAATACTTCTTGGCCATTAAAAATGAATTAAATATCATACAAAAACACTGGGAGAACCTTCATTATAGAGGGACATGAAGAAGAAATGTAAGTAAATACTAGGTATATTTGGTATATCTGAGAGAGCTTATAAACAAATGTATTTGTCAAAATAGTAGCAGTAGTTATTTTGGGGTAATATGAGATAATCAGCTTTTTTTTTCTTATATGTGTATGTGAGCACATGTAATAAATGTGTGTGCAGGTGTGAACCTCTACATTTTGCAAATTTTCTTTCATAACCATGCATTACTTTTGTAATTAGAAAATGAAATTTAACATCAAATAAATGTAATCCAATGAAGAGAAAACACCTAAAATATGATTTATATCAATTTATTAATATATTTTCAATTGTGGGAAACATCAGAGGAAATATTGTTGTCCGGCATTATATTTTGGGTTTTCATTCAGATCAGATCCATTTGACACAAGCAAGATTATCCTCTCACATACATCACCCATCAATTTTATAACATCATTATTTTCCCCCAAAATAAAAAATTATACACTATTCTCAATGGGTGCTAAGCTATTCATTCATTTCAAGTGCCCTAAAAATACAAAAATTCCCTGCTCTAAACACACAAATTGACACCTTGATCATAAATGAAGACTGACCATTATTGGTGAAGGGGTCACTCTCCATAGTCAAGCCAGATGACAGGTTAACAACTGCATCCCAAGTGGGGGAGCCACGGGACCGCCTTTGACTCCTGTGCTCCCAAACAAGCCAAGTTTCTTAAGGAGAAAAGTCTATATAGAGTGCAAACTCTCTCTGCAAGTTATTTGAAAGATGACAAATGTGACCCAGATTAAAGATACTCAAGGGCAGAATATATATTCCAAAGCTTTATTGACTAGCAATTAGATTAAAATCCACTCTGGGAGTGACTAACGGATGCAAAGTATTTCCTCAATAAAATGAATTTAACACTGCTTCTGTTTCAAGTTTGCAATTGAACAGGGAATGGATTAAAATTTCACCTTATTTCCCACCCACTCTTTAATGCGCCTTGGATTTGTGGGCTTTCTTAACTCGCCCTTTTTTCCCAAAGCACTTCCGGCAGCCGTAGGCACAACATTTAAAGGCGATGAAGGCCACGGTCAGCACCACGGCCAGGAGGAAGCCCATCACGTCCAGGGAGTGGTACTGGTACCAGGTGAGATCGTGGGCGGCGGGGCGCAAGTGTGGCGCCCCCTTGTGCCTCATCACGAACTCCACCCAGAACACAGCCAGGTCCAGCGGCTCGATAGGGCGGTCCTTGTGGAGGCTGGAGAGGCGCAGGATGTTCTCCTTGTAGCTAAACACAAAGACAGTTCTGTTACGCCTGCGACGCCCATAGTGAGGATCTGACGTTATGCTTGCTTCTGCCAGGAATGCATTGGCAGAGGAACCATTTCTATTACAACCAGGGGTGAAAACACACACACACACTAGCAAGTGTCCTTTATCTCTTAAAAAGAAGAAGAAAGAGAGAAAGAAAGAAAGAAAGAAAGAAAGAAAGAAAGAAAGAAAGAAAGAAAGAAAGAAAGAAAGGAGAGAAAAAGCCAAGAAGCCAAAATTTTAATTTTACAAATGTTTTAACCTTGCTTCCTACTTATTTTCTATTTAGTGATTTTTTTGTGTGTGGTAAATTATATTATACTTTCTTTATAGTGAAATGAAGAAAGGAAACAGACAAGTCAGAAAGGATGAATCATCTCCCATTTGAAATTGTACACCATCGCATCTGGTCAAAGTGAAAGCTATTTTTAAGCACCAAGTCCAAGGTGATGCTATCCTTTCAGTTCAATCACTGAGACAGCAGACTGTCTTAGCATGAGGCTGTGTCTATGCCAAACGGATTCCTGTTTATTTGGGACAGTGCTCATAGTTGAATCAGAACATCTGAATCCACAGACGGTTAGATCCACATACACCCTTGGTGCCCATGAAGTAGGAAGAAGAAAAGAGAGAAGGCAAAGAAGGAGGAGAAGAACAGAAAAAGGGGAGAAAAAAGAACAAAAAAGATACTTCTACTTGAGGCTACTTATGATCATTGCTGTTATTAAACATAACCATAATTTTTTTTAGAAACATTATTGTAATGTAGTATTAGTATTTGGGCACAAATCATGTTAAATATCTTCCTTTTATATAAACAAATCTTAAGATAGATTTTCTTGGAATTTTCAGTCATTCGTTCAATTTTTATTGAGCCTTGCCATCTGCATGAACAGATGTTTGAAAATTTCCTGTTTCTCTTTATTTTGTGTAAGGGCAGTCCCAGCTTAGAGTACAGGAAACATGGGGATTCACAATCAGATAGAGATGACTCAAAAATGAATAGAATTAGCTAACAACTTAAGCTGACTGATTAGTGTCTTTTTGTTGTTGTTGTTTGTTTGTAGTTTTTGGCCGAGGCTGGATTTGAACCCTCCACCTCCAGCATATGGAGCCAGCGCCCTACTCCTTTGAGCCACAGACATCGCCCTGATTAGTGTTTTTAAAAAATAATGTACAAAAGAAGTTCTACTGAGTCATTTTTATGTTACAAGTAGTTATATTGCTGAATAAAGGATCAAAATTATTTTAATATTGAGAACTTCAAGAAGGAATTTTGTCAGTATGCCAAGAGAAGCTGGATTTTGTCTCATAGGCACACACATATAACAAAGTTACACGTGTGCACACTTACATGCAACATCTTCCACATACAGACATGCACACACATGCCCAAATGCACCTGCAGGTGTGCACATCACACACGATCCATTGCTGAGTGAAATCCATCACAGGCTATCACTTCTTCCCATAAGGTTTGGATCAATCTATTGCCAGTAAACTTGACAGTAATTCACTAAATTTTACACACAGATCATTTGATTGATGACTTTTGCCTTTTGATCAGTTTTCAGGGCCACACGTGAACAAATTTGCCTTTGCTTTTTTTTTTTTTTTTTCAGTTTTTGGCCGGGGCTGAGTTTGAACCCGCCACCTCCAGCATATGGGGCCGGTGCCCTACTCTTTTGAGCTACAGGCACTGCCCTGACTTTGCTTTTATTCTAAGCCTTTGTGATATTTCATGATTCCCCCACTTACAAAACAAATGAACAAAATTTGTCACAGGTTCTAGTGCTGAGAAAAACTATATTTCTAAGCCCGCTGGGTTGTTTTTATCTTATGAAAACTACACTTCTTCTTTTTATTATATTTTTTTTTTTTTGCAGTTTTTGGCCGGGGCTGAGTTGGAACCCACCACCTTCAGTATATGGGGCCAGCGCTCTACTGTTTTGAGCCACAGGCACCGCCTGACACTATATTTCTTAAAATGGAATATTTCTTTCTGTGCAGAAACTTACAGATTAAATGTCTATAATTGTGACTTTTTTTTCCATAAGTTGGAGTTTTAAACCTACCAGGGAAATAAAATTAAAAATAATTCTATCATAAACTATGTAGGATCTAAAGGATCCTTTTACAAAGTGAATAATAATCACAATTCCCAAATTATATTAGTAACAAGTGTAGATTTTTAGAGATCTGTTTTCCCAGTTGAGTGTTTTGTTGACGGCTGTGGCCAAAGCATAGGAAGTTTCCCTCCCCATCCTCTCTCCTACCTTTTGTCATTGATGACTGTTTTTAGGGCATTTTCTAAATCTGCAGAAGTCATGTCAAGAACATTCAGCGTCACACCAGCTCCCCTGGTCTCTATGCGCTTTGCATTGTCCATCTGATCACCAAACAGGGGCATCATCACCATGGGCACGCCGTTGCATATTCCCTCATAAATACCGTGGGAGCCAGAGTGGGTGATAAAGGCGCGAGTCTTCGGGTGACCTGAGATGCAAAATGGAGAGGATGCCAATGGTCAGGTCACTGAGTTTCAGTATGACATCGTCTAGGTTCTGAAAGTATTGTAAAGACCAAGTGTTGTCTACATTTGGCCCTTGCAGAAATCAGAAGAAACTGGGGGTAGGATACCCTGCTAGATAAAAGGCAATGTAAGGTACATTGGCCATAATGTTTTCAAGCTAAGCAATCCTTCAGAATAGTGGTGCCTAAGTCATTTTCTTAATTTAACCCAGGTTTGAACTAATTATCAAATCCTCCCAACGCACCAAGCAGGTCATTTTGGGGTAACCATTTGACAAGTATCGTATTTTTCGCAAGATTGGATGGTCGACTTCCAGTGTAGCGCCACAGGACCTGGAAGGGGGGGGGGGGCAAAAGAACAGTGTTTAAGGAAAGAACATAATAGAATTCAAAAAAGAAAATATGCTATAGTAGCTAAAAAGTGGGTCCTCTGAATAAACATATTCTCTACACAGCCGGGAGGTTAGTCGCTGAGAAGCTCCTGGCAGCTGGCAACATCTTGTGCCTTGTTCTGGAGGCTCGAGCCATGCACTTCGGATTTTTTCACCTTGTCTGCACTTCCAAGGAAAGTTGATTTAATAAAATGAGTGAATGCAGAACTATGAAAGCAGAAATATAAGCAATAAATTCAGTGCCCTAACCAACAGATTTTTGGAGAAATATCCCTATTTGGTATAAAGACCCAATATTCTGTTTAGTCTCTTAGAGAAAATGAAGCTTCCAAGATAGGTGGACCACAATTTAACAGAATATTTTGAGTGTTAGGTTGCAAAAGAAAGAAGTTTGGATTAGCTGGGAAGTGGCAGAGGAAACCTAACCTATAGCACTGGCACACTGAATTAATGGAGATACCGGAGGCCTGGGGTTGGGGCTCCTGTGAATATGGGTGGGGAAGGAGTAGAACAGAATCTTCTTACTGTCTGAGGTATTTTTCCCAAAGCATCAGCAATTTCCATAGCCTTCTGCTCTGGAATCTCTGAAACCATTGATCCCAAAGAGAAGACCACAATCCCGTGTTCTCCAGAGGCGTTTATGTAAGCTTCAAATTCCTAGAGCCATAAGAGAAATTTCCAGTTAATTTTTTCTCATCTTCTTGGGTGACTATAAACATTAAACTATGAATGAGATGTCTTCCTCTTAACGTGAACAAAGGTGTGCTTGTGTGCGGTACATGTGAGATAGAATACAAAATTATCAGTGTGTCAGTTTTATAGGATTTCTCCCTCCCTTACTCCCTTCCAAGGAGGGCAGGCCTGTTGCTTACGGGGTTTCCTGTTCTTCTCTGAGGTGCAGAATCCAGGCCATATGCCAGTTTTCCAAAATGAAAGCACAGATGTATTCATGTACATGCACAGACACAGCAGGGCGTAAACAGGGCCACCCTTTCCTAACTGTACATTATTAGTGATCTAATTATCACCTCTCTAGAGTCTCCCAAATGGTCTTACCTGATTCCAAAAAATACCCAGAGCACTAATAGAATTGTGTGATGTAGTAGGGTTTGCTCAGGACTGAGATGTTCCCTGAGTCACGGGACTTTCAGTGCTACGCCCTGAAAAGTTCTGTGCAAACCAGGACATCAGTCTCCTAGAGGTGACACACAGGAGACTTCTGACAGGCTCAGCAAGCACAATCTGAACAGCAGGACTTCTGCCAGGCTGGACTCAGGACATGTCCAGCAAAGCCCAAGTGTCCCCTGAGGTGAGCCTGCTCTCCCGTTCACCTTGGCAGGCCCCCTCCCCCTCGAGTCCCCTGGCCCACAGTGACAGTGTCTCTGGGCCCATGTGAAAGGTCAGGGAGGCCAGTGTTATCCTCTCCATCCCCATGTTGCAGTTTTGGTTTGTGGCCAGAGCATCCAGAGGATGGTTTTTCTTGAGGTCCTTCTTCCCGGGGCCCACAGCACACTCCCTTGCCCCCTCCCTCCTTCCTGGGGAGACACGGCTCACTTCCAAGTGCTTTCTAAGCTCTTCTTATTGAGTAACTGTAGGTGGCTTTTACTTAAACTAACTAGGACCCTTGACAGGGAACTGCCTCTTACATGTAACCTCGTCTGGAAAGCGCAGAGGCTAATTTGCCCTTCTTGCTCACACTCCCGCACCCACGTGGCAACCAGCCTGACAAGATTCACACAAAATTGAACCCACGGGCCCATAAACATTCAAAGATAAACAGTGGGTGTTGCTGAAATTTAAATGGATGAAAGTTCGTCTACAGCTCTACGCAAGGCAAACTGCCGAGACGCCTTATCATAGCCAGCTCTTACACAATGTGGTAAAGGTGTGGTTTATCCCTACTTGGCCAAATGTCCCCTAAACCTCACCCCAAATTCACAGCCCCTGGAATGGCCAAAGAGAGAAGCAAGTATTGACAGGAAATAGCCCTTGGCTCCCCAACACTGGTCCTCTTCCAAAGTGGGGGGACCTCCCGAGTGAAAGGATTTCCCTACCCTGATGAAACTTCCCCACCCAAGATGAGACCTTTAAAATAGCTCCTAAGTTTTACTGAGAGTTTATTCGTATTTTTAGTTCTGCATTTTTATTAGATTTTCCCTTCCCAAAGGGAAGCTCCCTCACTTTTGTTTTTCCAGAATCCTCATTTAGCACTTAGTACACTGGGTAGCTGCCACTTCATCATCATGTGCCAAGTCACCCACACGTTTCAACCTTCCCCACTCCCAAGACTTCACCTCCTCACCATATGGAAGTCCTCTCTGGCCTTCTATGTGGCTATTTTTCTTGGGCCTAAAGTGTGGCTACTGCCTCTGAATCGCTGCTGTCCACAAGGATGGTCTCTCACCTGACGGGAATAACATCTTGGAATTCTTGAGTTCCATTCCTTTTCTCCAGTGTTGTTCTACCACCTTTTTCTTCTAGACACACCAAAGACATGTCTGATGCCAGGTCATGTTTTCTCTATGGACCTTCTTCATGGAATAAATATTTTATTTTTATTCTTGAAGTACAGGACTTTTACCAAGAGTATTGAAACTAGAACAATCACTACTAGGGGAACAGAACTGCAGAGTAGCTTTATAATTAACACAGGAGAAAGAGAAAATAAACAGTAACTTGACCAACCAGCAACCGTCAGGAAAAGGGAAATGGCAAAGTAAACTAAAAAATAAATTGGCAGCTTTACAATCAGATACAATAATTGCTAGATTCAAACAGGCAAAATGTATTCATTAAAGCAATCTTTTTTAGATTAAAAAGATTCAAATTAAAAATATCAGCCCTGAGACAGGCACATCGGCTCACTCCTATAATCACAGTGACTCCAGAGGCTGAGACAGGAGGATGGCCTGAGGCCAAGGAGTGCAATACCAGCCTGGGCAACATAGCCAGACCCCACCTTAGGTCTCCCAGGTGTGGCCCAGCTACTGAGGAGGTCGAGGAGGTCAAGGATGCAGTGAGATGTGGTCAGGCCACTGCACTCCAGCCTAGGTGACAGATTATGATCCCATCTCAAAAACGCAAACCAAAACAAACAAAAAACCCTCCATGTTTTTTAAAAAGAAAGCTTGAGGAAAGGGACAGGAAGGGGACAAGATGTATTAGGGAAATGAAAACAAAAATAATAGGGGGAGCAGGCACAGTGGCTCCCACCTGTGATCCCAGCATTGTGGGCGGCCAAGGCAGGTAGATTGCCTGAGCTCAGGAATTTGAGACCAGCCTGAGCAAGAGCAAGACCCTATCTCAACTGAAAATATGAAAACTAGCTGGGCATTATGGTGGGTACCTGGAGTCCCAGTTACTCAGGAGGCTGACACAGAAAAAACACTTCACCACGGCACTTTGGCCTGAGCAACAGAGTAAGACTCTGTCTCAAGAAAACAACAAAACAAAGTAGTGGTGATATTAATGCCAAAAAAGTAGAATTTCAGATTAAAATATTAAATAAAATGAAACGCTACTGTTAGGCATTATAATGATATTTTCACACCTAAGCCTAATTGCACCAAACAAGGCAGAAACCAACACATAGTCGATATAATTCACCACTTAAACAAATCTATGGGGGAGGGGTATGAGTGTATCAATAAATGCCAGAAAGGCAGATGATAACATTCAGCAGCCTCTCCTATGTAAAGAAGAAAATAATTTAAATAAATAAATACTATGTGCCAGAAAACAATGGCAAGCATAATACAAAATGATGAAATAAAAATCAGTTTCCATTAAAATCAACAGCAAGATAGGAATCCTTCCTACCAACTGTTTTTAGAGATTCTAGTGAATTCAGTAGCATTCCTACACATATTTGGCATGGAATTTAGACCAGAAGAAACCAAAATTCCTTTATCAGCAAATGACCGCGTGTTAGATTTGTTTTTAAAGTACAAAAATTAGTATTTTGGTGAGATGGCTGAATATAATCAACTAGATATAGAAACAGAAAAAATGACACACTTCCAAAACTATGAAACACTTAAGAAAATCTGAATAAGAAAAAAACAGAAAAATACTAAGAAAACCACAAAATGTATGATATTTGCTAAGACAGTGTTTGAAGTCACAACAACAAAAAAGCCCAGAAATGCAAATTTTAATGTTCCTCTGTGGTAAACTAGATTAGATGGCTTGCAGAATAAACTTGGGTACACAAATACCCTGAAATATCATAAAATACTCTGAAATACAATTTTGTAGTTAAAAAAAATAAAATAAGTATAATATTTGGAACTGGAGTGATATATGTGACACTATGTAGAAAAAGCAACACAAACATTCTATGTGCATTACAAACGTTTGTACATGACTGTAAAGTAGAAAGAACTGTTAGGGATTACTATCTCTCCATTAACTAGTTCCCAGTTCACACCATAATTTTCTTTTACTCATTTAACAAACATTTGGCGATGACTACCATATGCCTTTGGTGCTGGCATTTAAGGATCACCAAGCATGGGCAGACCCACTGGGAGGTATCAAGTCTGCAGCACGTGGCAGATGTGACCAACACAAAGTCACACGTGCCCCCACGCAGCTTGTGACATGAAGCAGACGATGAGCAGTGACTGTGGCACCTGATGTGCTGTGATAGCCACTGCACAGAATGCCGTGTTTGAGGGGACAGCTCTACCAGACAGTGACACTTAAGCTGACCCCCAAAATGAGAAGACATTTAATAAATTCAGGGAGCAGAATCACAGTTGGAAGGAACAGCATGGGAGAGATTTTGGAATGTTCCAGGAACAGACGGAAGGCCAGCGTAGCTGGGCATGTCCATGCAGATGAGTAGACAAGTCTGCCATTTCTACTGGAAGCTCCCTCACATGCGTGTGTCTCCAAAGTTTTCAATTTCCAGACGAATGGGAAACACAGTTGTTTTCTTTCGGATCCTTCATAATGATGCCAAAAATCTCTCTCTAATGCCTTCCTGATTTAGACATGCTGCCTACATTTCTCTTCTTTGATCTGAGATGTGCCCTTTGGTTTGATGACCCTTTGCCTATTTCTTTTCCTCTCTCTGAAAGAGAATCATTCATGGTTTTATACACTGCTTGGTCTTCTCATCTTGCTTTCATTTCTTTATTTTTATTTTTTCCAGACAGAGTCTCACTCTGTTGCCCTGGGCTAGAGTGCCACGGCATCAGCCTAGTTCTCAGCAACCTCAAACTTCTGGGTGGAAACCGTCCTCCTGCCTCAATCTCCCCAGTAGCTGGGACCACTATACCCATCTGATTTTTCTATTTTTAGTAGAGATAGGGTCTCACTCTTGCTCAGGCTGGACTCGAATTTATGAACTCAAGCGAACCTCCCACCTCAGCCTTTCAGAGTGCTATAGAAAATCAATAACACTTTCTTCTTTCTTAACCAGACCATCCTATCCAACAAACCATGGTGCATCAGAATCTTAGAGCCAGGAAATCTTGGAGGATCATCACATTTCTCCCACCTTGTAAATGAGGACTCACAGCCCCACAGAAAGGGGAATCTGATCACATGGCAGTGGGGTGCAGATATTACCCTGGTACCTCATTTCTCACTTGTTCTTTCTGTTGCCACCAAATTTCTCTTTGCCATGACAATTGAATGATTGTTTAAGATATGAACCACGTGGGAGGTATACTGGAAATAAGATCCAGTGCTCTCCAGGAGCCAGATTCAGCATCTGAACAGTGCTTGGCCACTGGCAGATGGCCAAGGGGTCATCTTGAGAATAAGTGAGTGAACACCCACTAAAATGTCAACCCTTCAGTAACCCTCCTGTGGAGGAGCCTCTCCTGTTATTCTCTATCATGTCTGCTGTGATTTAGAAAAGGATGTGAATGTTATCTTTCCATATTTTAAATGATATAGGAAAAAAATTAACATCTTAGCATTTCAGGGACTGAGACTTTTGGTCCAATGTCAGAACCTGACTGGTGATTCTGTTAGAGGAGAATGGATAGCAGCTTCTAGCTTCCTATTAGAACAACTAGAAACTAGAGCTTTGTGGGCCAGGCCCACAAAGGCAAATTTTCTTGCCAGAATTTATAGATGTCAAAAAACTATTTCATCAGTCGTGAACTTTGTATGCCCAGCCCAATGCAGGGCAAGGAGCGTGCCAAACAATTCAGTTTTCTGCAACATGCCCCAAACCCAGAACACCGTGCTCCTGGCAGTTAACACTTGTTGCTTCTAATTGATTACTACCCATAGGAGCACACAGAATAAAATGCCCAAAGCATCCTTTCCCAAAATTTTGGATGCAAAGAGATAATCCAGAAGATGATGCCAAAGACACAGAAGCTCAGGCTTAGGAGACTTGAGAATTAGAAATTAAAAAAAGGAGGCATTTTAAACTATCTCAGCATGCTCATTCAGCATGTCTCTCAGGCTGGTTCATCCGTCCAAAGGACTATATTTGCAAGAATATAGATAGATATGTAAATATTCCCCTCAAATACACACCTGGGAGAGTGGATTTTTGTCAAGGCAATTGATTCCACCAATAAAAACCATATTGGGCATGATGGGTCTGGGGTAATTATTCACAAAGTCAATTCTCAACAGCCAGATAGATGCAGAGCTCAAAAGGTCCTGGACAGTCACATCTCTCTGAAGGAATTCTGAGGCAAGTAGTGCATATGGAGAATAAACCACACTACACAGAAAGTTATCCGTCAAGGCTAAGAGCATGTTCTTCACCCTCTGCAGGAAGGTCATGCAGTCTGAGTTAAAGGAGAAATGCCTGGGCACGTAGGACAACGGGTTGGGACACTGGGTAGCCTGAAAGTCCAGGTGGCACGGCAGTGAATTCAAGAAGAACACGGTAGGCAGAGCCAGGTACTGAGCCACGATGGGGCCGCAGGGAAGGAAGGGGTCTGTCATCATGATGTCGAAATGGCTTTCTGCCAGGGAGGCCATGAGCTCCTTGTTGTGCAGTAAGTAGGAACAGCCAGACAGAAGCAGAGCAGAGTTATTTTGGACTCTCTTATATGTTTCGATCACACGCTGAAGGAAAGGCTTGTTCTCAAAGACGCTATGCCCAAGATCCACAAAAGATGCATACAAGTCCTCCCTTCTGTAGGGCACAGGGTACCTCTGCAAGGTGTAAGATGGTCCTTCCTTGATGTGCAACGAGGCCTCCGGTGCCAGGACCACTATTTCATGTCCCCTATGCTGCAGCTGCTGGATGACCCCAAGCATGCTCAGCCAGTGGCTGCCGTCCATTGGGACCAACAACACCTTCCCAGCATGAGACACAGGGGTGCTGAGGGCACAGAGCAGCAGGCCCAGGAAAAGCATGTGACAGCCCTGAGGCCCCAGGGCCATGGCACCTTTGCTCCCCACAGAGGTTCGGGTTCACCCTCTCCTACTTAAATGTCACAGGAACCAATCTACGCACCAAGTTAATGTTTGATGTGTCACATGATTAGAGTGCAAAGACGGAGAAGGAAGTTCACTGTCAGTGATAAAGTGGGTGGAGCTTTACTGCGTTTCTGAATAGGCAACCGCCAGGGACCTGGCTGCAATTCCTTCCTCAGGTCACGTTTTTGAGTGAACACAGAAAGCCAAGAACTTCTAGCACTTCTAAATTCTTTGAATTAGTATTTCCATGGACCAAGAGATAGTACCAGAGAGGAGAAAGGACTATTGTAAGGGAGCCAGACATCACCTCCCACCCCCATTTCACCCCCAGTGGGCTCTTCAGGCAGATCTAGAAACCAAGTGGACCAGGCACATGAACAAGAGAAGAGCAGACACATTTTATTAGTTTTCCATGAATTCTGAAGAGGAGGCCAAAGTAAATGCTTCCTACACGTTAGATAAAGAACAATAAATCTAAGAAGAAATGACAGGACAGGGAAAATCTCGCTAAGGGCAGTACATTTTCTAGGGTAGTAACTAGGAAGAAAGGGTAAGGGTATGTCATTAACTTTGTTTATGGGGGCCCATTGCAGCCTCTAATTCCAAGCCTCTGGTGATATGAGCTGTTTTCTCACCCCTGTGCAGGGAGGGTAACCCTCCCAGAAGAATCTTTATGGCTTACTCTTCCTGAAACTGTAATTTCTCCAATGTTTTCAACTCTAGATAGCCCATATCCCAATCTGGCACATTTTGAAATGGCACCTCCTTCACTATGCAGTGACAAGTTAGACTTCCTTCTCAGAAATGAAACAAAATGGTTTTTAGAAAGCCCTTTAGAAAGAAAAGAATGGGATGTCACAACCCAGCCTTTGGCTCCTGGAAGACATCAGGAATGTCTTTCCCCAAAGTTCCCTCAGGACTCAGCCTGGCCACTTGCATTACTTTTTGATTCATTTCTTCCCAGTGCACAGTCTCAATGCTGCAGCAGAGCCCACCTCAGAGGGGTCTCCAGCCCTCGGAGCTCCCACTCCATTAAGAGAAACACACAATTTAAAGGCATACACGGGGACTTCAGAGTGTGAGCCAAGCCAAGAAGGAAATGAATGGGGGGAGAGGCAGGGAGGCATTTGGGGCTGGAGATGTCTGGAAAGGGAGACACAGTGAGCACATGTACACAGACAGCTTCCCCAAAGACAAGTCTGTAATCACTCAGAGAATTCTCTAAATGGGAAACCAAATAGAGAAGCAAAATTAAACAAGTTAAACTATACTCATCACACTGGCCCAACATCCACGAGAAATAAGACACTTTGGGAAGTTCTGATAACCAAGAGAAAAGCGAAGGAGAGAGGTGAACAAAAACAAAGAAAATGATACAAATTTGTACTTACTGAGTGTGTGCTGTGTGCCAGGTATTGCACTAAGCACTTTGCAACACATCTTATGTAATCCCTTAGAACTGCCCCGCAAAAGCAGATACTGTTTTTCCCATTTTACAAACAAAGACACAGAGGCTTGGAGACTAACTGAAGGAGGTGAGCCCCAGGCCCTGGTTGGCCATACCTAGAAGCCCTGCTTTTAACAAGTCCCTGGACCCTCTAGTAATACCCAGATAAGAGTATGCAAACCCCTGGTTGAAATTTACAGTCAGAAGTTAGAAGTAAAGCCATCATCCCCATAGTCATTACCCAGTCAAAATAAGTGGAGAGAAGACAATGGCTGGACTTCAAGGCCAAGGAGAATGTATTCATATGGCAATGCCCAGCACCAACAGGTACCCCCAGAAGACTGAGTGAAGGATCAGGGAATAAGTATGATAACTAATGTCCAGAAATGTCCCCTCTTGAAGAAAGGGCACGCCAGAGTGTAGGCAGAGCTGAACATTTCACGCTTTTCTTTTGGGATCCACTGTGTTCTATACAATTCCAGGATGAAAGCACAGAACCCAACATTTTCACCACACAAGTTATTGGCCACCCATACTTCAGGATGTGCTTGGAGAGTCAGGGAGAAACTGCTAACTGGCAAGCTTTGGTGTCCTATGGACATATTAACAGGTACTTAAAAGTGCCCTCTCATTCTGCCACTAAGAGTATGTACTCAGAGGCCCCTTTCCTTGGACCACCATCCTTCCTTAGTAGCCCTCCAGTGTTGCATGTGATTCTGTATGGATGTGCACACACATAAGCACACACATCTGTGTACACGTATGTGCTCTGAAGTCCCTACCCAAGCACTCTTCATACTTTAAGATTCTAGTGAGCAGAAAAGGCGTAGCAATGCTTTTACTCTTTGTTGCATCCTTATCTGCAATTCTGAAATTCACAGTCCAATTTAAACTTCAAGGATGATAATACTTTCAAAGTCCTAAAGTCATGAAAGTTTATCTGCAGATTATAGGGAGTAAAGGGGCTGTAAACTCATACAGTCACCCTGCCATGATTTTATGACTTTCCCACATCACGCAGAGCCTCCAAGCTTTTTGAGGCTGCTGTATACCTAGATCGTTTGGGGCCACAACTCTGCCCCTGACCAGGGAATGTTATTCTCTTTCGTGCATTCCAACTGAGAACCATTACTATGCAATCCAAGAAATCTCTTCCTCGGACCACAGCAGAGCCAACATCCAAAATCCACTGCTAATTCCTTTGTTCACCAAATATGTAGGTAAACTATGCTAGGAGCTGGGGCCAGAAAGCCACATTAGAAATAGTCCTGACTTCAAGGAAGGGTCCAATAGACAGAGACAGACTCACAACCAGGTAATTGTTAAGGCAGGGTGAGGGTGATGTGTGCTCTGGTGGTGGAGGAGTCAAAGACCAGGGCAGCGACACCATCTTGCTTTAGGGCTACAGAGTATCTGCACAAGCATTCCCAAATCCCATTAGAAGCCAGAAGTTAATTGACTACCACTCCACATACCTTTAGCTCCTCTAATCAGGTCAGAATGGAGGGGATTGCTACTAAGCCAAAGGACCAACATAAACATATCTGTTGCCCAGTGGACCATCTACAGGACCCTCCAGAGGAAACAAAGCCATCTTCCTTGAGTCTCTGAAGCATTTTATTCTATTCTGCCTTGTAGCCTTCAGCAGTTTGCATATCTGTCCTTGCCACTAAACTATAGATATATACTATACATATATTACTTACAGACAAAGCTCTAGATTTCAAATCATCCTGTCACTCAGAAGCCAGTCCATGGTTTTGCAGACAGTAAGCACTCAGGAAATGTTTCTCTATAGGTATGACTTCTCCTCTCTCTTTGTTCTAAGCCCCATATCCAAGCAAGCAAGAGCTAAATCTAAATATCTTTCAGACTCAGCTGCCACCAGCCTATTTCAGGGCCCTTGCCTCCAGAACCCCCAAGCCCTTGTGTCCCTTCTGAGTCACTGCATCAGCTTTCCCCCGGCACTGCCCCATCCCACCACCACTTCTGGAATCTTGGTCAACAGCTCCCTAGGGCCCAGAAAAAGATTCAGACTCCTCAGTGTTCCCTGGGGGCCTCCTGAAAGGGACCCCATCCCATCTGTCCAAGCTCATCCCTCCTCTCTAGCCTCCTGGTTGAGCCATCCCTCAGTCCTCTACCTGCCAGCCATTTAGGGTCACTTGCCCTTCCCAACACTTGCTTTGTATGTTCCCAAGTTGCCTTGCTCACACTGAACACTACTTTTAATTTCTTTACTACTTTATTGTGTGCTCACCAAGTGCCAAGTTCAAGGCTTCAAGTTCACTACAGGCAATATAAACTCTGCAGTTTGTTCTAGTGAGATAACATATCCCCTTAGACCTATTACCCTTTATGATGAAATCATAGAATTTCATTAGTCAATCATTTCCCTTCAGAACTCAGTGATCTTGATTGGTGTATTGCCTCACAATTTATCAAAGAAAAGAATATCATATCACAGACAGAATAGAGGGAGGTAGGGAGAATGCAGATGTGGAGACACACCAAAGAAAATCAAGGTCATGAGATGATATAGCAGTTTTAGTAGAAATGAATTACTGAATCCCAAGTTTACCCAGAACTATAAACGTGTCACACAAGTTGCAACGATTTTGATATAGTGCATAGTGCTTTCTTTCTTTTTCCCTGAGAGGATCTAAAAACAGGGTGGAATTTCTCCTAGCAGTCAAGAAAAATGAGTAATAAGCATAATTTGCTCTCTGTATCTTAGGGCTCTGTGACCACAGATTCAACCAACTGAAAATTAAAAATATTCACATAAATAAATAAAACAATAAAACAATTTTTAAAAATTGAAAACTAGATCCAGGCATAGTGGCATGCACCTATAGTCCCAGCTACTCAGGAGGCTGAGGTAGTAGGATTTCTTGTACCTAGGAATTCAAGCCCAGACTGGATAACACATACCCTTTTTAAAAAAAAAAAAAAAAAAAAAAAAAACTTGCATTCCATTAATTATGTATTCACTATATAAAATTTATTATAAGTAATCTAGAGATGATTTAAAGTATATAGGACATTGTGCACAGGCTATATGCAAAAATATTACACCATTTTAGATAAGGGATTTGAGCATCCAAGGATTTTGGTACAATCAGGACAGTGGAGGGAGGGATCTACTCCTTCCAAGATACTGAGGGACTATTGCACTAGACCAACAGTTTGAAAAGTATGAGCCAGGGAATGCTGGCAATTCCCAAGAGCTTTTCGGGTGAATTTTGCAAAGTCAAAACTATTTCTATAATAATGCTCTTCTATGTTTTCACTCTGATTCTCTCCTAAGTGTACAGTGAAGTTTTCTAGAGGCTACACGTACAATGTGTAACACCACAATAGATCGGATGCAGAAGCAGACATGAGAATTCAGATCTCTTGTATTAAGTCAGGTACTAAAAAGAGATGCAAAAAAGGTAAAGTAGTGGCATGCTTCTCATTAAATATTTTTGTGTTGAAAAACATATTTTCTTATAAATACATGGTATATGTTAGTATGTAATGTACTTACTGTTATAACATTGACCAATGAATTTTTATTTATTTATTTATTTACTTATTTATTTTGAGACAGAGTCTCACTATGTGCGCCATGGCGTCAAAGCTCACAGCAACATCAAACTCTTGGGCTTCAGCCTCCCAAGTAGCTGGGACTACAGGCACCCACCACAATACCCAGCTATTTTTTTTGCTGTAGTTGTCATTAGTTGTCATTGTTGTTTAGCAGGTCCAGGCCAGATTCAAACCTGCCAGCCTCAGGGTATGTGGCTGGCGCCCTAACTGCTGAGCTACAGGCACTGAGCACAATGAACTTATCTTTTTAATTCTCATTTTTAGTCTCTAATGATCTAGGTATGATAGGCACAGGCACCAAGGCCAAACGGTTTGAGAACTGCTGTCCTAGACAAAGGAATTATGGCCTTCAACCCAGGGTCAGACAACTCGCTGCCATAACACCATCTGTCCTCCAGGCAGAGAGGAAATCCTGACATAAAGCTGCTTAAAGCAAAACATGTCATCATAAGACATACACTCACAGCCCTCTCTGTCCCCCATAAATTCTTCTCTTTTCTTTTTATTTATTTATTTTTTTTTATTTTTTATTAAGCTGCGTACATTGATATGATCACGGGGCATCATACACTAGCTTCACAGACCATTTGATACGTTTTCATCACAATAGTTAACATAGCCTTCCTGGCATTTACTTGTCCGTGCCAAGACATTTGCATTCCACATTTACTAAGTTGTCCGTGCCAAGACATTTGCATTCCACATTTACTAAGTTTCACATATACCCTTGTAAGATGCCCCGCAGGTGTAATTCCACCAGTACCCCTCCCTCCACTTACCTCCCCCCTCCCTCCTCTCCCTTTCCCCCTTTCCCCTATTCTTAGGTTGTAACTGGGTTATAGCCTTCATGTGAAAGCCCTAAATTAGTTTCATAGTAGGGGTGAGTACATTGGATACTTTTTCTTCCATTCTTGAGATACTTTACAAAGAAGAATATGTTCCAGCTCCATCCATGTAAACATGAAAGAGGTAAAGTCTCCATCTTTCTTTAAGGCTGCATAATATTCCACGGTGCACATATACCACAATTTATTAATCCATTCGTGTATCAATGGGCATTTGGGCTTTTTCCATGACTTAGCAATTATGAATAGGGCTGTGATAAACATTCTGGTACAAATATCTTTGTTATGATGTGATTTTTGGTCTTCCGGGTATATGCCCAGCAGAGGAATTACCTGATTGAATGGCAGATCTATTTTTAGATCTCTAAGTGTTCTCCATACATCTTTCCAAAAGGAATGTATTAATTTGCATTCCCACCAGCAGTGCAGAAGTGTTCCCTTTTCTCCACATCCACGCCAACATCTCTGGTCTTCAGATTTTGTGATATAGGCTAGTCTCCCTGGAGTTATTCTTCTCTTTTCTATACCCTATTTGGAGACTACAAGTGGGTGGGGCCTGAGTGGGCGGGGTGGGAAGGTGGGCGGGGCCGCCATGCCCAGGTCTGCGAGGAGCAGAGCCTTGCTGAGAACTGGTCGTGCCCCAGGAGCAGTGCACCCTGGGACATAGGGCCACGAGGCCTTGACCAATGAGATGTGGCTACGTCACAAGGAGCGCCGCTTCCGTTGGCTCCACCTGGTTGAACGCTGGGCTTGGGCCAGAAAGCTCTGACCAGCCGGTTCCCCTGGGGCTGCTGTCCGTGGGCGTGAGACCTCAACATGGTGAACTACTACGAAGTGCTGGGTGTGCCCCGTCAGGCCTCGTCTGAAGCAATCAAGAAGGCGTACCACAAGCTGGCACTCAGGTGGCATCCTGACAAAAACCCTGAGAATAAGGAGGAAGCGGAGCAGAGATTCAAACAAGTGGCAGAGGCCTACGAAGTGTTGTCAGACACCAAGAAACGCGACATCTACGACCGCTATGGCAAGGTGGGCATGGATGGTGGCAGTGGCGCCTGCGGCAGGCCCTTTGAGAACCCCTTTGAGTTCATCTTCACCTTCCGCGACCCGGCTGATGTCTTCAAGGAGTTCTTTGGTGGCCGGGACCCATTTTCATTTGACTTCTTCGGAGACCCATTTGAGAACATTTTGGGCGGTCAGAGGAGCTCCCGAGGAAGCAGAATCAGAGGGTCTGCACCCTTTTTCTCCACCTTCAGTGAATTTCCAGCCTTTGCGGGTAGTTTTTCTTTTGATACCGGATTTACTTCCTTTGGTTCCCTGGGAAATGAAGGCTGTTCTTCCTTCTCCATGTCTGGTGGTGGTGGTGGTGGGACTGGCAGCTTCAAGTCCATGTCGACTTCCACAGAAATAGTTAATGGCAAAAAAATCACCACCAAGAGAATTATTGAGAATGGCCAAGAAAGAGTGGAAGTGGAAGAAGATGGAGAGTTAAAGTCCCTCAAAATAAATGGCAAAGAGCAGTTGCTACGCATTGAGACCAAGTAATTCCAATCCAAATGTGCTTTGACTTTAAAGCGTGTTTTAAGGAATAGCAGGACGTTTTTGTTTTAAGATTGCTAGTGAACTCTGCTTTCAGAACAACTGTACCCAAGAATTTATAAACACTTCATGCCAACCCCTATTTGTTGTTATTAGTGGGACTACACAAATGGGACCTCTGTCTTTAAAACTGTTGTAAATATCTGTATGCACTTTGCTATTTATTAAACTTCATACTGAGGCATATGATTATTTTGTAGTGATAACAAAATGTCACCATAGCCCCTTGAACCTTACCTTTTCCTTTTTGTTTGACAATATAAGCCATTTTATTTGCTCTGAATAATTTTACTTCAATTTTTTAATATGTGATAGTTTAAAGATATGAATATGTTAATACTTCTGGTTTAAAGTAAAGATGGATGTTAATTGTGCATACATGCTGGTAATGTAGGAAGAGTGGAAATACAATGTTAGAAGTAGGTTTTTTTAAAGCAGATAAACCTGGCAAAGGGGTGTATAGGTTTCCTATGGATGCTGTAACAACTTGCCACAAAATTAGTGGCTTAAAACACACCATTTATTTCTCTTAAAGTTTTGGAAGTCAGATGTCTGAAAAACCTTTTACTGGCTGAAATCAGTGTCAGCAGAAACATCCTCCCTCTGAAGGCTGAAGGCAAAATAGTTAAGTAAATGCCTTAAGGTACATGGTTGGTCAATGGCATGTTAGAACTATAATCAATTCTTAACTTGCTTTTACAACTATGGCAGATCCTGAAAATGTAAAACAGCATTTCCATAAGCTACACGAAGGACATAAATCACGTTATATCGAAAAAAGCCAGGTTTCACCTGAAGTACTAGTTGGGTGAGACATACATATATATGAGAAAGTACTATTCTGTTGGCACAGTTTATGCCCCAAATGAAGATTTTTAGGGCATGTTGCTTTGTGATAATTCATCACAAAGTGATGAGACGGGAGTGTCCTGTCTCCCATGGTCACTTCTAAGGAAAGGATTGCATAAAGCATGAAACCACAAGGGCAACTGAACAAGACAGTCTAAAAATGCAGCATGCTTTTAATTCTTTGCAGAAAGATCGTGTGGTCTGAACACACATAAATAAGCTATGACTGGGAGAATAGGTTTGGGCATTCTTTAGTGTCCTCAAAGTCCAAACGGCATGGAATTACATAAAAACTATACACAGCAGGGACATGGGAGTCAGCTGGCAGTGTCCCATGGGCACGTGGAGTCTGCCACTGGACTATCAAATGAAGTCACTGAGATACCTGGGACAGTTGCTTCTTATATACTAACTGTATAAGAAGTATCAGAATAAAACTATCAAGAGTTATTAAAAATGAGTTCATTTGCTCACCAGACAAGGGAACTCAACGCCTGTGAAGGTGTTCACTGAGTAGTTCGCTGCTTCTAAAGAAGTCAGGGGACCAAACAATGGAGTTTTGAAGTAATAGGAAGGTGTGGGCACAGTTTCACAGCACTGGAAATCACCACTCTGGACAGGGCAGGATAAGGGTGCTGGTATTTGTGCCACGGGCTAAAACAAACTTCATTGTTGAGTGATTAGCAAAGGGTCTGGCATAACAGTGTCTCAGAGGTCTTGAGTCTTTATTAGTTCTGGCTCATTTTAATAATTGAAGGTAAACACAAAATGTTTTTATATATCCTGGATTAGTGCTGCTATAAATAAAAAATTTTCTGTTTACAGAAGTATAAAGCATTCTATTTAAAGAATTTTCAAAATTGAAAATCTCTTTTTAAAATGTCCCAGCCCCCAACAGTTTGATGGAATATTTCAGATTGTATATGAAACCAGCACATTGTACCCCTTTATTGCACAAATGTACACAGCTATGATTTAACAATAAAAAAATAAATTTAAAAAATCTAAAAAATAAAAAATAAAATGTCCCAGCCCCCAAGAAAACACTGATATAGGCCTCTATGTGGGCATTCATCTTTTATGGAAGAATTGAGAAGCTTTTTGGAGTGGTGAAAAGGGGCATGTCCTCTGCGACATAGATGACCATCTTAAGTCCCCTATAGTGGATTCCCTCTGTGGAATATGGAGCGCTTTCCCACAGAGCTACGAGGCAGAGAGAAGCACACCCTGTGAGCCTGAAGAGACCTGGAGACCTGTGGCCATCTCAGCAACATCCCAAAATCCAAAAAGCCAGACACTGCTGGCTGGTGCTCCACACACAACTCTTTTTAATCCAGCTTACATCATGCAATGGAAAGCCTCTGCAAGAGAGAATGTTCCCTTCAAATATTAAAGGATCAATCCATCTTCCCTTCTGATTCCACTCTCCTGTCTCCAGAAAGAGAGATCTTCCCCATCCCTGGATAACATTCACCCAACTGCTTGCTTTTATTTTCATTTTTCTTTCTTCCTTCCTTTATTCCTTCTTTCCTTTTTCCTTCCTTCCTTTCCTTTTTCCTTCCTTCCTTTCCTTTCTTTCCTTCCCTTCCTTTCCTTTCTTCCCTTCCCTTCCTTCCTTTCTTTCTTCCTTCCTTCCTTTCTCTCTCTCTCTCTCTTTCTCTCTTTTTCTCTCTCTCTCTTTCTTTTTTTTTGAGACAGAGTCTCAAGCTATTGCCCTGACTAGAGTACTGTTGCATCACAGCTCACAACAACCTCAAACTCTTGGGCTTAAGCAATTCTCTTGCCTCAGCCTCCCAAGTAGCTGGGACTACAGGCACCCACCACAATGCCTGGCTATTTTGTTGCTGTTGCAGTTATTGTTGTTTTAGCAGGCCTGGCCAGGTATGAACCTGCCAGCCTCAGTGTATGAGGCCAGCGCTTTAACCACTGTGCTACGGACACCGAGCCCCAAGTGCTTGCTTTTCTAGGAATTTCTAATTCTACTTTCTCATCTGACTTTCTCAATTAACGCAGATTCCTTTAATTTCCTCTTCTCCCACCCACGTTTAAGCCCTTTCAGTATAACTTCACTCACCATCAATCTAGGTGACTTCACTCTAGGAATTAGTCAGTGTCCTCATTACTGAACGCACTAGCTTATACTAAACTTTTAGCCACTCAAAAATAAGTGTTGGTAAGGCGGAAATCAAGTGAGCTCCTTAGTTTTTCCACTTAGGTAGTAAGAATATGTATGTAACACCAGGGAGAGTGTTTTGTTTAAGGTATTCACATTTTACAAAATTCAGAGGAATTCTTTACCTTGGGACTTTATAAAAACTTTGTAGAGAATGATACTATTCATACATGGAGGAAGGGGAACAGTAACTTAAGGAAAGCAAAAAAGATGAAATTTTTAAAGTATAGACTGAAAGCAGTAAAGAAGAAAATTGATAATGCAGATAATAAAATCAGTTATGTAAATATGCTCTTTCAGAGGTGCTTTCCCAGAATGCAGGGGGAAATAGAAAAGATAAGAACGTTGAGGTGTAGGGTGGTGCCTATGGTTCAAAGGAGTAGGGCGCCAGCCCCATATACTGGAGGTGGTGGGTTCAAACCTGGGCCCAGCCAAAAACTGCAAAAAAAAAAAAAAAAAAAAAAAGAAGAAGATGTAAGATGATAGCAATGGAAGCTGAAGAATAAAAAGCTATAGATGACAAAAATTCCAATGGCTTAATAGAGGGAAACCTTCAAGCTTGGAATAAGATGTGGATTTACCATTAAGCTTACTGTCTGTGGTAAGCAGAATAAGGACCTCATAAAAGTGTCCACATCCTAAACTCTGGAACGTGTGACAATGTTACATTACATGACATGGGAATGTGGCAGATATGATTATGGGTTTTGAGCATAGGAAATTATTTTGGATTATCTGGATGGGTCCAACGTGAACAGATGGACTCTGAAAGAGGAAGACAGAGGCTGAGATTTGAAGAGGCTATACTGTACCCACATGAAAATGGAAAATGCCTTTGAAGAAGGAAAAAAGGAAACAATAATCTTTAAAAAAAAAAAACTTAATGCTAAATGAAAGGAACAAAATCAAGCCTAAACATTGTGTGAATGGACAAAATTCTTACATCAAAAGCAACTATCAAATTGGAGTTTCAAAAAAATCTTTAAACTTTTTAAACAAAGTTTTCACACAAAAAAAAGTTAAGAGAAGAGTAATCAAAAAATAACTTAGGAGTGGCAATACTGATATCAGATAAGGTGTACTATAAGGGTTATTATTTAATGATAAAGGCAAACTACATGAAGAAAATATAAGCCTTAAGCCTACATGCACCAATACAGCAGCTGTATAAAGCAAAAACTACTAAAAACCAAATATAACTTGAGCAAAATTTGTCATATAATGAAATATATTAACACATCTTTTTCAGAATTGGTCAGATTTAGTAGAATTTTTTTTAAATACAAAAACTGAAAGTACATAAAGTTAAATGTATCTATGGAAGATTTACAAATATTGACCATATGGTAGCCATTGACTACACATGACAATTGAGCATGGAAATGTGGGTAGTCCAATAAGATATGCTGTAAGTATAAAATGGACATTAGATTTTGAAGACTTAGCATGAAACAAAGAATGATAAAATATCTCAATTATTTTATATTGGATACATATTGAAAGGATAATTTTTTGGATGTATCTGGTTAAATAGAATGTATTGTTAAAACTCATTTTAACTGCTTTATTTGCTTTTATTAAACATGCCTACTAGAAAAATTTAAATTACATATGTAGCTTGAATTATATTTCTATTGGACAATTCTGTACTAGAGCACAAAGAAAACCCATTAAGAATTTTTAGTCACATCACAAGAAAAGTTCTCTCATTATAATCCAACAAAATTAGACAAAAATGAGAAAGATAGCCACAAAAAAACTTACCTATGTGTTAAGAAACATCCTTGTAGATAGCCCATTGAATCAAAGAGGGAAAAAAAAAAACACCTAATTTAAATCAAATGAGGTGAAGAAGCAAATCAAAGACACAATACCCTTCACAGTAGTCTCAGAGAAAATGAAATACCCTGAAATATATTTAACAGAGCAAGTGAAGCATCTCTACAGAGAGAACTATAAAACCATGAGAAAAGAAATAGAAGACGCTAACAAATGAAGGACTATACCATGCTCTTGGCTGAGGTATTCACATTTTACAAAATTCAGAGGAATTCTTTACCTTGGGAATTTATGAAAAGTTTGTAGAGAATGATGATATTCATACATGGGGGAAGGGGAACAGTAACTTAGGGGAAGCAAAAAAGATGAATTTTTTAAAACAGAGATTGAAGGCAACAATGTTAAAATGTCTGTACTACCCAAACCAATGTACAGATGTAGTGCAACTCCCCCAAAATACCAAGAGCATATTTTGAAGAACTCCAAAACAGTTCTTGGTTTTGTTTGGAACCAGAAAAAAAACCACATAGTCAAGGCAGTCCTTAGTAATACTAGTAATAAAAACAAATGCAGAGGCATCACTCCACCCAATTTAGGTTATACTACAAGTCCACAGTGATCAACTAGCACAGTATTGACACAAAAGTAGAGACATAATTCTATGGAACATAATTGAAAACCCAGTGATGAAACCAAGCTCTTACTGTCATATGATCTTTGATAAATCAAACAAAAACATATACTGGGGAAAAGAATCCATATTCAGTAAATGGTTCTGGGAAAACTGGTTAGCCACATGTAAAAGACTGAAATTGGACCTGTACCTCTCAAATTGACTCACAGTGGGTAAAAGATTTAAATCTAAGACATGAGATGATAAAAATTCTAGAGGAAAGCCTGAGAAACACTGCAGATTATATTGTCCTGGGGAAAGATTTTATAAACAAGACCACATCATCAATGGCAACATTCACAAAAATAGTCAATGGGACTTAAGCTAAAAATCTTTTTCACAGCTAAGGACACAATAATCAAAGCAAACAGGCAACCTTCAGAATAGGAAAAGATATTTGCATGTTACCAAACTGACAAAGCTTTGCTAACTAGAATCCAGAGAACTTAAAATTAATCAACAAAAAAAGAGGAAACAACCCTAGGTATAAGTGGGTAAGAGACATGAACAGAAAATTCTCTGAAGAAGACAAATGAATGGCCAACAAATACATGAAAAAATGCTCATTGTCCCTAATCATCAAAGAAATGCAAATCAAAACCACCCTGAGATATCACCTATCCCCAATGAGAATAGTCCACATCACAAAATCTCAAAGCTGTAAATGTGCATATAGATGTTGCGAGAAGGGAACACTTTTACACTGTTGATAGAATTTTAAACTAATATAGCCATTATGGATAGAAGTACAGAAAATCCTCATAGAGCTAAAGGTAGACATTCCATTTGATCCTGCAATTCCATTGCTAGGAATCTACCCAAAAGAAAATAAATCATTTTATCACAAGGAAATTTGTATTAGAATGTTTACTGCAGCTCAATTCACAATTGCCAAGACATAGAAGGAGCCCAAGTACCCATCAACCCATGAATGGATTAATAAACTGTGGTATATGTATACCATGGAATACTATTCAGCTATAAAAAAGACAGCGGAGGGAGGGTGATTGGTGGGATTAGACCTGCGGTGCATCTTACAGGGGTATATGTGAAACTTAGCAAATGTAGAATATAAATGTCTTAACACAATAACTAAGAAAATGCCAGGAAGTCTATGTTAACCAGTGTGATGAAAATATGTCAAATGGTCTATAAAACCAGTGTATGGTGGAGAGTGGATTAAAGATGGTGGCTGAGTAACAGCTTCCCTGTAACTGGGCTTGGCGAATCTGGGGAGACAAGACTCTAGACATCTCTGGCCGGTGGGATCTGCCTATGATCATCCCTTTGAGGATACAGGGAGCCAGCAAGGGACTTCTGGACCCCAGGAG